>APFE031206750.1:13652-44598 GCA_000404065.3 Pinus taeda
AGAAGGATAGCTCTTGTTTGGTTTGTTTGTCATTAGAGAGTCTTAGACTCCTAGGAAGGTTGGATTTGTCCGCAAATATAACTCATTCCGTGTGACACTAGTGATAAGGGCAAGGAGGTTGAGGACGCAAATGTGTTGAGAAAGTACCCAGTTTTGCAAAAGTTTGAGGATTTATTTCATGAGGACATTACGGTGTTGCCACCTCATAGGGAGGTAGAATTTTCTATTGAGTTAGTGCCAGGGACAAATCCAACATCAAAAGAACCTTATAGGAAAAGCGCACCTGAGTTGAAGCTTTATTTGAAGGAAATGTTGGACAAGGGATACAGTAGGCCAAGTGTATCACCTTGGGGCACACTAGTCTTGTTTTTGAAGAAGCAAGATGGAACTCTTAGATTATGCATTGACTACATGGAGTTGAATAAAGTGACTATCAAGAACATGTACCCTTTGCCAAGGATTGATGACTTTTTAGATGAGTTGAAGGGAGAAGCAATGTTCTTCAAGATTGACTTCAGATCTAGATACCATCGGGTATGTATCAAAGAGGATGACATTTACAAGACTGCGTTCATGATTGGGTATGGGCATAATGAGTTTGTTGTCGTTCCATTTGGCTTAACTAATGTTCCACCTACATTTATGTGCTTTATGAATAGTGTGTTGTGTCTGTATTTGGATAAGTTTGTTATTGTGTTCATTGATGATATACTGGTGTATTCTAAAAATGAGGAAGAGCGTATCGATCATTTAGCAACAATGTTTAGGTTGTTGAGAGAGCATGATTTGTATGCTAAGATCAACAATTGTAGTTTATTTCAAACTGAGGTACATTACTTGGGACATGTGGTCTCCAAGGAGGGCACTGCAGTAGATCCAAAGAAGATAAGAGCCATCATGGAGTGGGTAGCTCCTAAAAGTGTGGATGAGGTGAGATATTTCATGGGTCTGGCAGGTTATTATTGGAGGTTCATCAGGAACTTCTCATAGATTGCTTATCCTATTACATTATTGTAGAGGAAAGGTAAGAAGTTCAAATGGACAGAGGAGTGTGAGGCTAGATTTGATGAGATTAAGAAGTTGTTGACACATGCACCAGTACTACAAATTGCAGATCCGGACATAGAGTTTGTAGTATGCACAGATGCTTGCAAGAGAGGACTGGGTGGAGTCATTATGCAAGATGGATAGGTGGTATGCTATGAGTCATGGAAACTAAACGAGCACGAGCAGAACTACCTGACACATGATCTTGAGTTAGCAATGATCATACATGCATTAAAGATGTGGAGAAACTATCTTCGTGACAGGAGGTATGTACTATGAGTGATCATATTGTGTTGAGATATTTGTTTTACCCACCGAATCTGAACACTAGGCAGGCTAGATGGTTGGCCACGATTAGTGAGTTTGATTTCGAGATCAAGTACATCAAAGGTAAAGAGAATAGGGTGGAAGATACTCTCAGTAGGTGGGTATAGGTAAATCACTTGGCAGCTATGAGCTCCTATGGGATAGATCTACAGGCAGGTAAAAAAGATGTCAGGTATATGGAGATTGTGTACAGGTTGTAGCAGGGTATTGGTACATGTATAGGTGGTAGTACAGTTATAGGTACAGGTGTAGGTACATGTACATATAGTGGTACAGGTACATAAATAGGTACAGGTACAGGTACAGGTACTGGTGCAGGTGCACATGGTATTGATTATTATCTTACAATGAATGATTATTCAGATTCAGAGATAAGATATATGTGCTAGATAACATCGAGCTCAAGAAGGTGATCTTGAGAGAGTTTCATGTGAAAACTTATTCAGGTCACCTAGGTTATTAGAAGACACTAACAACAATAAAGAGATATTATTATTGGTCGAATATAAAGATAGATGTAGCAGAGTTTATGGAGAGATGTTTTGATTGTCAACGAGTGAAGGCAGAGTGAAAACATCCAAGTGGACTGCTACAATTGATTGCGATTCCAGAGTGGAAATGGGAGGTCATTTCCATGAAATTGATTATAGGGTTGCCTACGACAGTGAGACAACATGATTCCATCATGGTTATTGTGGTAAGGTTGATGAAGGTTGCACACTTCATTCTAGTGAAGTCTACATTCTCAACTAGCGATGTGGCACATGTATTCATAAGAGATGTGGTCAGATTGCATGGTATCCCAAAGAATATTATGTTAAACAGGGATGCGAAGTTCACTTCCAAGTTTTGTAAGGAGTTATTTGCAAGTTTGGGCACAGAGTTGTCCTTCAGTACAACTTATCATCCACAGACATATGGACAAACATATAGGGTCAACAAGACATTGAAGGAAATATTGAGGATGTATGTGATGCATCAATAGCGGAAGTGGGAAGAGTATCTCCCCTTGTTAGAGTTCACATACAACAATGGTTATCAGGAGTCAATGAGGATGGGTCCTTTTGAGGCATTGTATGTGCAGAGTTGCAATACTCCCATCAGTTGGAGTGATCTGGTTAATAGGGTGTTGATTGGACCAGAGATGTTGGAAGACATGGAACAAGAAATGAAAGTTATCAAGAAGAATCTAAAGGCAAAACATGATAGGCAAAAAATCTATGCAAAGCAGAACAGGTTGTTCAAGGAGTTCCAGGTTAGGGAGAAAGTGTACTTGTGAATCAAACCGAAGAAGATCTCCTTGCGGATTGGATCATGTGCCAAGGTGGCACCATGGTTTTGTGGAGCCTTTAGTATCATTGAGAGGATTGATCCAATAGCCTATTGACTTACACTACCTCTGAAAATGAAATTCCATGTATCATTGCTTAAGAAGTATGTTAAGGATGTCGATCATGTGATTGAATGGTTTGTATTGTAGGTGGAACCAGATGGAGAATTCCAGTTGGAGCCTCAATGTATATTGTAGAAAAAGGTTCTCATTCTCTGGAACTGAGAAATCGAGAAAGTTAAAGTGCAGTGGAAGCAATTTGGGCCCGATGAAGCTATAAGGGAGATGACGGATCAGATGCGGGCTATGTATCCTTCCTTGTTTTCTGGTTGAGGCAAATCAGTTTTGACTTGGTGTTTTGGTGTGATTTTGATATATGCTTTGGTATATGTTATGGTATATGTTTTGATGATGTTGGTATATGTACCTATGTATATGGATGTAAATACCACCATGAGCTATTTTATAAAGCTCCAACAAGTGGTACGGGTGTCATGTTATTACTTTGTCATGTTGTCATAATGGTTTGATTTCAGCAAGGTGATCATTGTAAATATTGCATCGAGCTATGTTATAAAGCTCCATGGGCAGTATGTTTTCTTTTTAGAAGTTTTGTTGAGGTCTCGGTGTGGTCTAACACCGAGGGTGGTTTTCCCCAAGGGGGAGGGTTTTGTAACAAACCTGGTGAACATTCCATGTAATAAAAGTTAAAAAGGAAAAAATAATAACCACGGTTGATGGGACACTTATTCCAAGATGAATGTTGGGAAAGACATCTTAGGAGGTGTTAATTTGGTTTATTATGGATAAAGAAATTGGAAAAGGAAACAACTAAGTCTTTGGAAAGGTAAAATGGAATTTTTGGCACATTTATTTATGAAAATATTGGAAATTAGGTGAAATGGGAGGTGAGAGGTCACAGGTTGCATGTGAGGAGGAAATTGAAGGAAAATAATGGAAAATGAAGAAAATGGAGGCCTCATTCATAAAAAGGCTTCTGAGGATCAGTTGGTAACCTTTTGTCAGTTGAGTTTTGGAGCTCTCTCATTATTCTCTCTCTCTCTCTCACTCTTGGACACTTATAGTTTTCATGGATCAATTTGGCATTGGATCAAGAAAGGCAAAGAAGGCAAGAGGAAGCAAAGATCAAGCAGGGGAAAGGCAACATGAAGCAACTACAACATGATTCTTTGCAAGTATCAATTTGCATGTGTATTTTCCTTACTAGATTTGGCATGCATGGTATTGTATGTGGTTATTTTCTATCAGGGCATGAGTTTTCCAAGTGTAACAATGTTTTCAGCCTAGACTTTCCATTTCCGGATAGCCATGGTGTGATGAGGTTCTCATTTTTTGGTTTAGCTGGATTTCCTAATGGATTCAAAGTTGAGTGGGGTGGATATCTGAATGATAGAGCACATGGTCTAGTGGCCCCTGAACCAGACTGTGGATCACGGTAAAGCCACTGGCCTAGTGACCCCTGAGCTAGATTTTGGGTTGCGGTAAAGCCATGATTATGTTGCCTCGGTGGGCCTAGGAATCCTTGCCGATGAATGTCAGGATATATGTTAAAGCCAAGAGGAGGTTTTCTCTCCATTCGGCCTAGTAATCCAGGTTTAGATTGCGGTAAAGCCTGAGAGACTAGGAGATAGGAAAATTCCTCATGGTGCAAGTGGAGAAATCCAGTGGCATCCATGCTTGTTTAGCCTAGTGATCGGGTGGAGATCATGGTAAAGCCTATTATGATGTGTTCATTGTGTTGGCCTAGTGATATATGATGGGTTAAGGTAAAGCCTAGTTTCTATTGATGAGGGTGAGGTGGTTTAGCCTCGGTATGCCCTGGTTAGTTCTTTTGGTTCAAATCCCACATTCATGCTTGGAATTTAGCATGAGGGTGAATGGTTGAAGAGAGATTTAGCTCAGACATTCTATGGTTGGGTGGAACGTGGAAGTCCCATCCCAGGTTTGGTTTTTTCATCATTAATGAAAGGTTATTTATCCTTGTATTTCTATGAACATTTTAATGGATTACATGTGGTCTATATGGCTGTACTTTCATGAGTATTTATGTTGTTATTTATGCTGGTTATATGTGTGTTTTATGGCAACAAATGTGTATGGATCTCAACATGTTTTTTCTTGTAAATGAATGAATAATGTATCTATGGCCTAATAGATGATAGTGCAAAAAATGACATGAGGGAATAATATCTCATAGTGATTCTCAGATAAGAATGAGTTCCCTACACTTAATTTTGTTGTTTACACCTGTAGGTTACATGTTGATGATATGTTTGATGAAATGCTTGGCATGGGTAGTAGGGGTCTGATTAAAGTATTGTTAAAATTATTGCTTTTGCATCATTGTTTCCTTGTTCTTTTACTGTTCCTGAGTTATCATTTCATTATGGGCAGTGAAATGGGCTCTAGGCCTGAAAAAATGGCTCAAATATCGGGGTCGTTGGCATAACACTGACAAAATTAGTCTCTGATCGTTGGCAGAAAAGCCTGTGAAAGTGACTTTGGGTTTCTAGACGCTCTCTTGCCTATAGCATGGGAGTGACTGAGGCCTAATATGTCAAAAACATCAGGGGGACCCAAGGAAAATATGTCTAAGTGGATGACATGTATCCCAAGGGTTCTATTGCTGATGTGGATAGGTTGGTTTATGTGATATGTCGATTCCACTTCCTTAAGGTCACATAGGAGGTTGAATCCAATCATAGTAGCCTCTTGTTGCACGTTTAACCAATTGGAATGGTTACTTGGGTAGATGTGGGAGGAGGGTGTTACACAAGAAGTTTGATCAAGAAAGAAAAGAAGCCTAATACCTAGTGAAGAAAAGGAAAAATAAAGGAAGGAAAAGAGAAACTCTTTTGGATATGTTTTTGGGCTATATTTCTCCACACAAGAAAAGTTTTAGGGCATCCTTTGTAGTAGTAAGTACCAAATTGCAGTCATCATCAAGGGCTATTTTTTGGTTCAAGAAAGGTCCCATTTGTAATCCAAAATAACAAGGAAGAGAAGAAAAGTCAAGCAAAGGAGAATGCAGATAAATTTTTCCATCTTCCAGTCACATGTGTGAACTAGGGTTACTGCAGAAAAAATCAAAATTGTAGTCCTGCTACAACAACCTGAAATTATGAAGAAAGAATGAAATTTAAGGTTGTGAAGCATGTTTGACCAACATTGACTTGAAGGAAGGAAAGCACATCAAGGAGTGGTCTTGACTTAGTCTTGGAGGGGTCTTGGTCAAGGGTCATAGGTCTTGGAATTCGTCAATTGAAGTTATATAAGAAGAGAAGAATTCTTGTGGGTTTTCTTCTTAAGTGGAGAGGTTTTGGCCATGACTGATTGGATATATCTTGTGTCCTCTTGTCTCATTATTCTTTATGATCTGGTAGCTGTTTGATGATAACAACACTAAAATCAACATAAATAAGAAGCTAATTAAGTAAAGTAAAAATACATCACACATAATTATCAAAGTAAGAGAAATCACCAATATAAATTCCCTACATTTCTCAACATGGTATCAAAGCTAAGGTAACAAGACAAGAAAATGCAACTTGAAGAAGAAGTACCGAGAAATATCAAGACATCAAAGAAGACATCAAATCATCAAGAAGGGATACATAAGGGCCGAACAATCTAAGGAGCATCAAGAAGAACTATTCAAGGATCACACCATCTTGAAGAAACAACAAGAAGAAGATCTCAAAACCCTAGCTAATACAAAGAAGGGTTCTAAATTTGAAGAATTCCTAAAAATATCATACATTTCTCAATCATTATCCCAAATAAGATCTCAAGGACCCTTCCTCATCTCAAATAAGGACTACACATTGAAGCATCTCAAATCCTCTACTTATCAAGGAAGCAGGAAAAATTTCTGCCATCATAATCAAGGAATCAAGGTGATCTCCCTCTTCTTGAGTCAAGGATCAATATCAAAGCATACTTGGAGGAAGACATATTAATCAATAAGATATCTTATATTATAAACATTATCAAAAAGGACATCAATTTGAAGATTTCATCATCTAGAGTATATTCACATGAAAAGTAAGTTTCTTTATATCTATGTCTGAATCTATCAAAATGACTTCATTTTTCAAGAAGAGAAAAAAATTTGTTGGGTCATCAAACTTCCTTGCATGGAAAAAGAGGAAATATTTGATCCTCATAGAGAATGAAGTTATTGTTCATATCAATGGTAAGGTCTCCAAAACATCACAAGAATAATATCAAGCACTGTCGAAGTATATGAAAGGGGAAATAAGGGCTCAAAGGATTCTTATAAAATCCATCAAGGATCCCCTCATACCTTACGTATCAAAGCTGAATACATCAAAATAAATGTATGAGAAATGAGTAGAATTGGTCTTCGTAAGCACTGATGGAGAAGAAATATCATTGAGAACACGACCTTATAAGATGAAGGTATCAAAGGAAGAAGGGATATCCTCATATCTAATGAGGGTGTCAGCAATACAATACCAACATCAAGAGTCAGGGGAAATAATGTCTTATAAATAGATGACCAAAAGTGTGCTCAATGCACTACTGGAGGAATGGGGAAAATTTGTATCAAGCATATATGGAGAGAAGGAAGCCAGCCCATTCAATGAGCTTTGGTCATTATGTAAGATTGAAGAAACTAGGTTGAAGCCTAAAAGTGATTTGGGATCAAATGAACAAGCTCAAGGATTTCCTACCATAGATAAGAGAAAAAGTAAGTTTGGGAAAAATAAGAAGATTGATATATCAAAGATCCAATGCTATGACTATCAGGAATATGGGCACTATAAGATAAATTTTCCTAAACTCAATAAGGACAACAAGAAAAGAAAAGAAAGGGTTGAATCCCATATCACCGAAGAAGTAGAAGAATCTAATGAGAAGAAATCCAAGAAATAGGGGATAGATATTCACTATTAAGGTTTCTATAACATGGAGAAGTAGGAGGTGAAAATACCTCTACCAGGGTGAAAGATAACTATCATGCTAGAAATCATTGTAAGCATGATAGGATGCATCATATTAGGAGATGCCATCATATTGGAAGCATATGATTGAAGCTAGAGCTCATGAAATCATTATAGAAGCTTGAAAGGATAGTTGAAGTTGAAGTCTACATGGTTGTAGTAGTCATCATAGGAAGTAGCTCTTGGTAACCTCATTGAAAGCATAAGTAGTACTTATGGGTAAAATAAAGTCATCTAGCACAGGAAGAGTTCATAATAATCATTAGGAAGGAGCATTTGTAGGACAAGGATAATAACGATCCACTGTTGAAATGTTCATTAGAAGGCTCACCTATGCTTGGAAGAAGCAAGTGTCTTGATGATCATTCCACCTTATGTGGGATCCATTATTTAGAAGGATTATGGTATGGTGACAAAGGAGTGAAACATGTCAAGATGATTGAAGTAATTAAGGAAAGGAAGCTATCGAAGGAAGTCTAGATGATCAAAAGGAGAAAATAGGTATGCATATAATTGATAAATTAAGTCATGTCATCATATAATTGCAGATAGCATGGGTAAATGCTCTACCTCATTAGCATGATGGAAGAAAATGGATATCCTCATTTGGAAAGATGCATTAAGGCATGGTTCACATATTGAAAAAATGAAATCAACATAATATGTTCTCATATGGAATATGAGGTGGTTGACAAAGACGAAGGGACTATGGATGGAAATTCCTGAAGAGAAATATGTGAAGAAAGAAAGAAAGGATCGTGAAAGATGAAAGATCCTGCAAAATAAAAAAAAGGAATTGGAAAAGGTAGTTGTATGAAGAAAAACTAGATGTGGAATATAAGATCAATTTCCGATGAAGATAAGGATTCCATGAATAATATGGTACATGAAGGAAAGTGATGGATGACCGATGCCCTATGAAGAAAATATGAAGGCTCTGTAACAATGAAGATGAAACTCATGACATCGAAAGGAGGAGCTCTATAAGCATCTTATGGTACCATTATCTCCACCAAAGAATACAAATATGCTATTGGAAACAAGTCCTCAGTTAAGAGGGATCTTGGAAAAGTCCCTGGTTAAGAGGGAGCTTTGACAAGTCCCTGGATAAGAGGGAGCTTTGAAAAGTCCCTGGATAAGAGGAAGATTGGGTATATGCCTTTTATAAGAATGGGTATATCTTCCTAGTTGGGAGGGAAGGATAGAAACATCATTCTTGTTTTTATATTGTGAAGAAAAAATGGAGGATTGGGTAAGCATCTGAGATCAATTTTGATACTCTTTAAGGATGAGGTATGGAATCTAAGATAAGGTAGTCAAAGAGGAAATTCCTTGAGGATGTGTTATTCCAAGATAAGAATTGTACTAAAAGGACATACCCTGTGAACACCCGAGTGGGGTGTTCTCCTTGAGAGACAATGATGATGGTGTCTGTTAGTCATTGATCTCGCTAACATTGTGATCTGATCTTGTAGAGAGATAGAGCTGTTAGTCAAGGCCTTTCTATGTGACAATACTGGTTGGTATGATTAGATGCTCTAAGATGGATTATCAATCTGACTCTTTGTTGGGTAATTTAATTGACCTTAAATCAGTTCATTAATTGTCAACCAAGGTTCGTGTACTTATGAAGTGTATGTGCACCATATATTATAGGAATTCTATAGTTGGATGAAATTGATCTAAGTATGGATAAATGTTAAATGAGATTAAAGAGTTGTCACATATATGTTATTTCCATTAAATCTACATCCAAACCAAATGCCGAACTGAATTGAAAATTAACCTAAAACTTAAAATCTCAATTTATTTTAATTGAAAAATTGGAAGTCTATCTCTAATTGCAAAAAAAGGAAATATTAATGCTAAGTTGCAGAAAATAGATCTTTATACTAATTGAAGAATTGAAAGTTTAACACTACTTTGCAAAAGGAAATCTTAACACTATTTGCAGAAAAGGAAACCTAACTTTAAATTGGAGAAAGAAATACTAATGCTAATTGTTTGCAGAAGGAAAGTAAATCAAATGAAAATGTAGCTTCAAGTGATTACTAATGTGCACTAATGAGCTCTGAAAATCATCTATTCATCATCCAAGAAACTTAACTGAATTAAAAGACTAAATTACTGAAACGAAATGCTTTCTGGAAGTAAATATTTTTGGTATTTTCTTTTTATGAGCACTCTGGAAATAAATCAAAAGGTGGTTAGAAAAGAAATGAAATGTAACTATTCTTACTGATATAGAGAAAAAATATATGAAATTTCAAATCAAATGCAAACTATCTATGAGAAATTGCAATATAAATAGAAACTAACCACCCTTACAACTCTCCAGGGGGCCTTCCCATGAGTGTAAGTTCTTCACTGATCAAACAATTACTCAACCACGCATTGGAAAAGAGGAACAAAGTATTATATTAATCCACATAAGTTTCTTAAAACAGAGCTTGCAAATACTGAAATAAACAATGACTAAATGTATTTTTGTTCTTGCCTCATGACTTTTATACAATTCTTTATCAAACTGATCTAAGAATCCTATGCCAATAAGCGATTAAACAAATATTCCATCTAAGAAGTAAACCTAAATTAAGAGTATATCTCCTCATGATTTGTTAATGGAAGGGAAAATAATGAGGGATTCTTCTTGAACATGTCTTCATGATTGAACAAATCTTCTCCATGCTCGCTCGATCTCACTTGATCTCCTATCGAACTTCGCTTGACTGCTGAAATATCATAGCCAAAGTTTGAATTTTGATTTGAATTTTAGATCTTTTGATCTTTGTATCTTTCTAGATCATGACGGTAGGTGGACATCCATGTGCAGAACAATTTTCATCTATAGGTACCTTTCATTCCTTCAATGGTGCGTTGAAACCTGTCTAACCATGGAGATGGCTGCAACATTTGATATTAGCCACGGAATGAGCAAGATTCTGTAGTTGTAGAGATGTTTTTAATTATATTTCACAAAGAAACAATAGATTATAAAACATGGATGATTAACACCTTTTATATGCTTGAGTAAGTTTGTGATGACCTTGATTAGGCTAAAATTGCAACAAGATGTTCACAAAAAGGTAAAGGAGAGGGAAAAAGGGTAGCAAAAAAGAGAACAATTTTGGACTTAAACATTCCCCCACACCAAAGGTCTTACATGTCTTGATGCATCAAAAATTCAAAATTGGTTCCTTATTCTTCTTAAGTGTATAATCTCAGAAGCTTGTGGAAGCATGTCTAGACTAGTGCTTTCCTTTCTCTTTTTGATGTTGAAGATTTCTCTTGGTTTCTTCATCAAGATTTTACTCTGCAATCCCCTGATTCTATTTTTGAGGAATATGTTATTTGCTTTGAGCTTATTGTTTTTCTTCTATTACTGGCATAGATGTAAAAGTATATTATCATTCCAAGTCCTTAATATTTAATTTTGTATCTTTGTTGCTTCTCGTTCTTGTATAAGGTGTTTATTAAGGACTTCTAACTCATATATATTTTGCTTTAGAGTGTCCTACATTCCATGTTCTTTTTCAGGAGTATGATCTGATAGAGGAATTTGATTAAATACATTCTCTTGATTCTGAGAGGTTAAGTTTACCTTTTGTTTCACTCTCTATTCCAAAGACTCCACATAGTCATAGATTTCTTGTTGTACTGGATCAATGTCGGGTGTTTTCCTTGTCGGGCTCAATGTTTGAGGCAGTGTCCTGTATCCTTCTTCTTCGAGATCGACTGATTCTATAGATCGTACATTTGAGAGTTTGGAAATTATTTTGCTTCTTCTCAGTTTCATCCCTGATTCTTCAATGTTCTGTATTTTCTTCCTTTTGTTGGTTTGTTCTTGTTTCTTTTTCTTTGGTTCTTCAATTTCTTCAAGCAATTTAGTATATGGGTTGGCTTTCTTTCTTCTAACATTTTGTTTTTCATCTTTCTGTTTATATTTTTCCAAATACTAAGAGAGAGGAGTGTCATATTCAAGTGGTTCTTCTAGTGCCTCTGTTTCATTATGCCCCAAATTTTCCTTTTCAATTACTTCTTCAAGGTTAGGATTTGGTAGTGACCTGCATCGACTTCTTTTAACCCTTTTGCTACTTTCTCCCTCCTAAGCTTTTACAAAGTGGTTGCAGACTAGAAAATCTTGCCAATTATCTCCCTTAGATTTTAAGTGTGCTTTTATGAGGATTTTGATAATTCCATGATGGTAGAGGGAATTATCAAGGGGTTTTGATTCTCTTTGCACACTTGAGGCCATCTTTCTAAGACTACAAAGCAAGAAATCGGGAAAATTGATTTCATTTCCATCAATAAAGTGCATTAGAAGTCAAGCATGATAGAAGAACATGGTTCTGAACCTTCCTTCACAAGTTAAAAATTTATGAATAACCAACATTAAATTCCTCCATTTTCCTTTCAGTTCTATGACTAGAATTCCATTTTTAAAGATAGATATGTCCATACTTGGTTCTCTGATGAAGTTTACCCAGTGTTTATCTTTGATTTTTCTGTTCTTAAACTAACTCTCTCCATTTTTGGGAAATTTCGTAGCTTTTTCCATGATCGAATCTGTCAATATAAGTTTAATGTCGCCAATTTCTACATTGATCCCATCAAAAGTTTGAGCAAAGGATTTAGTCACCTCTACCTCATGCCCATCAAACTTTTTAAAGAATCTAAGCCACCCTACTTGCTGCAACTATTCTCTGACTCTTGGGTATGATTGAAGGAACTTGACTCCATTGGGATATGATTAGACGATGACACCCATGGTAGAGAGAAGTCTCGGTCCTGAACTATTTCCTTTTGATAGAGGTGATGGAGGGTTGATAAGAAGGAGGTGAGAAAACTGAATAGCAAGGAATATGGAGTGGAGTGGAGTGGAGTGGGATGATTTTGGAGTGAAGTTCTCACAGGGTATTTGATTTATGATAGTAATAAACAATGTGACAATCTAAGTCATGATGATGAAATGAGGTTGTAATGACTATGGTAGTGGGACATAATCTTTAGGCAGTTCATAATGTCTTTTAATAACTCAAGTTTTTTAATGAAATCATCAAATGAATTAAAATGTAATGCTCTTATATGAAAATAATTTAACACCATACATACCTTTGCTGTGGATACCTTTAATGTTCCTTTGCTGTAGATTCTCCAAATGTGAGGTGTTGATGTTGTTATGGCTGTAGAAATTAAATTCAACTACGAAATTGAAGGTTAACTGCAGAATGCCATTATTTTTGTTGCTTCTTATTGCTTGAGATTTGTTGTTCAATCAGAGGAAGATGCTTTATTGTTGTTTCTTCTTTGATGATCATTGAAGAAGGTTGGTCTTCAGAAGTGTTACTTACCACCTGTAAACTTATTAGAAAAAGAGGGATAAAAAGAAAATAGGGAAAAGACAGGGGAATTATAAAAATATAAACCATGAATAACTCTTGGTTTCCAGTTAAGAGTTTCTGTATACACATGCCAAAATTCTTAGTTTTCATGCTCATATATATATATATATATATATATACACACACTTGAGATGAGAAAAAGAATTACAATTGAGTTGGAGAATGATATCCTTTCTTAACCAACTTGAATTCATAATTTTCTCACAAATATTTGACAAACTCTTCCTTTGTTAGTGGTTTATGATAAAATCTTAATCTATGACCATTAACAAGGAAGGTAATTTGTTCATCATCAATAGGATTGATATTTTCTTCTCCATTTTCATAAACAATATCTATCTCATAAGGACAAAGCCAATGAGTTTGAAACTTTCCTTGAAAATATTTGAAATTAGAATTAAAAAGAAGAGCCCAGTCACCTGGTTTGAAGTTTTTAGTTTTGATAAATATGTCACACCATCTTGATCTTTGTTGCTAAGCTATGCTGGTTCTTTGAATCGAATCTTGCCGGATCTCATCTAGCTCATTCAATTGTGCTAGTCTTTATTTCTAAGCTTCTAATAGATCAAGGTCCAATTTAGCAACTGTTCTAAAGGTCTCCACTTGGAAATCAATTGGAATAATAACTTGCTTCCCATAGACAATCTCATAAGGAGTATGTCCAGTTGTATTCCTCCATGTGGTTCGATATGCCCATAGTGCTTCTAAAATCTTTTCTGCCCAATTTTTCCTACGCAAATGCATAGTATTGGTTAGAATTGCTTCAAGTACCTTGTTGGTGGATTCCACTTGTCCATTGGCTTGTGGATGATATGGAGTACACTTTTGACATTTGACTTTATATTGCTCCATGATCTTCTGCATCAACTTGGATGTGAATTGAGTACCTTGATCTGCTACAATTTCTCTTGGAACACCAAAATGAGTAAATATATCCTCAAAAAGAAATGCAACTATAACATTTTCAGTTGCAAACAAAAGAGGTTTAACTTCTACCCATTTTGTAACATAATTTTACAAACAAGTATATGCCTTTTCTATTTAGATAGAGGATTTATTGGCCCAACAAAATATAGAGCCTATTTTTCAAAAAGCTCTACAAGTACTTATGGTTGTAGATGCATTTCATATGATGGAATAGGCTTTCCATTCTTTGATAAGTATCACATATTTTGACATATTCTTTGGCATCCTTAAAAACAGATGGCCAATAATATCCAAAAAGAAGGATCTTGTAGGTAGTTCTTTTTTCAACAAAGTGTCCTCCACATGGCTCATTGTGAAAAGCTTTCAATATTTCTGATACTTCATCTTCTCGAACACACCTTCAGATAATCAAATTAGGTCTAGTTTTGTATAATTCTCCATCTATCGAAGAATAAGGTGCTTGGTTTTGATAAATTTTTGCTTTTCCCTGGCTGATAACTGTGGAGGTAATTTTCCTATAGCTAAATAATTAGCACTATATGCAAACCAAGCTTTTTTAGTTGACACTGCAAAAATATATTCTTTAAGAAATTTTCTTTTATATAACATCATCATTATTCTACATTCTAGAAATAAAACCAACAACTGCATTTTCTTTTCCTGGTTTATCAAGAATAGTAATGTTGAATTCTTGTAATAATAACAACCATCAAGGAAAATTTTAAGGATGGAAAATTTTCTTGAAGTTTAAAAACATTGGCGAATCTCACTAATCCCTAATCATTATTCAAATTTATAATGATTTTATATATAGTCTCTATATAATGTTGGTGATTTTTAAGGTAAAATAATTTTATATTCTAAAATTTGGGCGAATCATTTTTTATAAAAATTGGAAATTGGTGAATGTTTTTTGTGGAAAAATCATGGAAAATTAGCCCACTGGGCGAACATTAGCCCCTAAATTTTTCCATGACAACCATCTTATAAATCTACCATTAGTAATTGGTTTGTTCATTAAATATCTAATAGCATAATAATCCGTATGAATAAAAGTTTCATAACCAGTGATATAATGGAGAAACTTATTAATGGCATGCACAGTAACTAAAAACTCCTTTTCTGTTATAGTGTAATTTAACTCTGTCGGAGTCAACTTTTTGCTTGTATAATAAATAGCATAAGGAGTTAAATATTTTTGTCCCAACACAACTCCCAAAAATGTATCTAAAGAATCAATAGAAATATGGAAAGGGAGAGACCAATTAGGTCATCTTAAAATTGGTGCTTCATCAATCTTCTATTTCAATGTCTCAAATGCTTTTTGATAGTCAAAATTCCAAAAAAATTCACAATCTTTTGTTAGAAGTTTGGAAAGTGGAGAGACCATTTTTGTGAAAATTTCTATGAATCTTCTATAGTAACCAATAAATCTGAGAAAAATTCTTACGTCTCTTTGACAAAAAAGAATTGAATTTTTAGAAATTATTTCTACTTTAGATGTTTTCACTTTAATTCCATCACTTGAAATATGGTGGCCTAAAACAATCCCTTCATTGAACATCATAAAACATTTATCATGGCTTAATGAAAGGTTTGATTCTTTACATCTAATAAGTATTTTTTCCAAATTTTCAAGAGCTTTCTGAAAAGTATCTCCATATACAGTAAAGCCATCCATGTAAAATTCAACACAATCACGAATTATATCAGAAAATATTCCTAAAATTGCTCTCTGAAATGTGGCAGGTGCATTACATAATCCAAAGGGAAGTACCCTATAAGCATATTTTCCCCAAGGACATGTGAGAGTAGTTTTATCTTGATATTCTGGTGCTAGTTGGCTTTGGTTATATCCACTAAAACCATCAAGAAATGAAAAATATTTCTTCCCTCCAAAGGTATCTAATGCTTGATCTAGAAAAGGTAGTGAAAACTTATCTTTCAAAGTAGCTTTGTTTAATTCCCTGTAGTCAGTACACATTCTCCATTTCCCATTTTTATTTGGAAAAATGACAAAGGTGACACCCATTGACTATATGATATTAGATAGATGAAATTCACATTAAGTAACTTTTGTAATTCCTCCTTAACAATTTCTCTCAAATTAGGGTTTGTCCTTCTTTGAGGTTGTCTAATTGGTTTGACATTTTCTTGGATATAAATATGATGCATACAAGTTTTAGGATCAATCCTTTTCATATCAATATAATCCCATGCATAAGCAGAAGAGTATTTTTGCAACATCTTTATCAATTTTTTCTTTTGAAATTCTTCCAACTTATTATTAATATTCAATGTTTTGCATGGAAAAATTTTCACTTGAGAATTGCCAAACTTTTCCATAGAATGTAAAGCTAGTTGGTGAGATGTTAAATATTCAATATTGCATTGTTCCTGAAAAATTTAATCTTGTTCATAGTATGAGGAAGGATCATTATTATTTATTAAATTTATTAGTTGATCTTCCTCATGTAATTTTGAAAGAGTAAATACTGATTGCATATCATCAATCATTATCATCTTCTATCCAAATTTCACTTTCTACTTCAGTTATTGTTTTTGCAGGTGGATATAATGTGGATTTATTAGTGGAGTTTCCATCGGAAATATACATGTCACCAGATCTACAACTTATAAATGAATCAATTGTAGCTAGCCAAGGTCTACCAAGGATCAATGGATGGCATCCTAAATTATTCTTGGGAGTTAAGACCATGAAATCGACAGGATATTCCCAAGAATCTAGAGAAACAGACACATCTTCTAACATACCATCTAGTTTGAGAACAAATCTATTTGCTACTTGTAACAATGTAGGGGTATATTGAATATTAGGAAGATTTAATTGTTCCATTGTCTGTTTACTCATAATATTGATGGATACTCCTAGATCAATCAAAGTGCTTGGAATCTCAATGCAATTGATATGAATTTTTACAATATGGCTACCTAGATCTAGATATTTTAGAAAAATTGGTTTCCCCATCATAATATCATCAATTTTTCCTACCAATTAGATTTTTTTGACATATTTTCTTTTTCTACCTAGTTTTCTAATGCATATATCCTTAATAGTTTTTGAAAATATTGGTATTTCCTTTATATCTTGAAGAAAAGGAATCTTTATGTAATTATTTTTAAGTTCATCTAGCATATCGTAGTCTCGTAAAACAATTTGCCTTTCTATTCCTTTATCAATTTTGAGCCTTTCAGGAAAAGGTGTATCCTGTAAGGAAATAGAAGGTTTTTCTACTAGAGGAAATGTAGGAGTTTGTTTTATTTGCTCGTCCTTTGATTGTACAGGAACATATTCCTTTAGAGGACAATTTTCTTGATCAAGATTTGCATTTTTTTCATGAACTACATCCTCTTTATATTTTTGGATGCCAATTGTTGGTGACTTATTTTGAAAAACCCTACCATATCTAATTTGAACATCATTTAGACCTAATGGGCTTATCATACGCTTGAAAATTTTATCCTTCAACATTATAAACAACTTGTTGATTCTCAGTATTTGGATTTGGGAGAGGTTGATAGGATTTTTGAGGAAATAGCGATGAAAGTGGTTGATTTGGATTTTGGAATTGAGGAAGTTGATTTGGTTGAGGAGGATAATACTGCGGTGGAAAAGAATAAGGTTCTTGGAATTGAGGATATTGAGGATTTATTCCATAAGGGTTTTTCGCCCAACCTTGTGCCCAGTTTGGATTTTGAGGTTATGGGGGCTAAGGTTGCCAAGGCATAGGTGCAGTCCAATTATTCTATGGTTGTGCATATTATTGAGTATTGAAACCTTGAGTCATATTCGGTTGTTGATTTTTCCATGGCCTTTTAGCAATAAAACAAAGTGATTCATCTTCGCTTGTTCCAGCCTCATCTTGAAAAACAACCTTAAGGTCGGGTATTGAAGGGCATTCCATTGTATTGTGATTTTCAACACATCTGACAAATTTCTATACTATCAAGGGGACATTCTCTCAAGGCATGTTTTTCCCCACATCTAGGAGAGAAAATAGATAATACAAAATTCTCAACTTTTTGCTTCTTTTGTATCTTAAGAGTATCTAGTTTCTCACTAAGATTCCCAAGGATATCTATTTTAAAATTATCAAGCAAATTTCCTATTTCAACTCTGCTTATTCTTCCAGTTGTAAATTTAATAATTATGGACATAAGAGGGTCTCTTGGATTTTTACTAGTTCTAGCCTTTCCCCTTGAAACATGTTTACACAAATCATAAATTTCACCAAATGAAAGTTGAGAAACATATCCTTTGTCCATTAAATTTATAAGATAAATCCATTCATCTCTGATGGATTTCAATAAAATATCTGTTAATGTTTTATCATCTAAGTCATGCATCCTATTCCTTTAAAAATTATAGGCAAATATTTCAACTAGGTCTTCAAGGCTTTCATCATATTTTTGAATCATGTTAAAGACTTCATCCTTAAGGTTATGGGGCATGCAATAATCCTTATATTTTTCTAAGAACACATTTTTGATTTCTTCTCATGTTCTAATAGTATGTGTTCCTAGTTCCATGAACCATTTAAGTGATCCATCTTTAAGAGTAGTTGGAAATACTTTTAATTTCTGAGGATAAAGTAAGTATTCATAAGATCTATATAAAACTTCAAACTCAAATTTTATTTTATTTTTTATTTTATTTTATTTTATTTATTTATTTTTTATTTTATTTTTATTTATTTATTTATTTATTTATTTTATTTTATTTTTTATTTTATTTATTTTTAATTTTATTTATTTATTTATTTATTTTTTATTATTTATTTTTTTATTTAATTTATATTTATATTTATTTTTATTTTTTTATTTATTTATTATTATATTTTTATTATTATTATTAATTTTTTTTTTTTTGGATTTTCATTTCTTAAACCATAGAAATTAGGGAGGGTATAGGGTGAAATTTTCTTCATTGTGGTTGTGGTGTCTTCATCAAAATATGAAATCCATAAGGATATGGTTTTCCTCTACCACCTCATCCTCCACCTCCTCCTCTATTTCCACCTCTGCCTCTTCCACCTCCAATCCTAAGTTCACCATCTACATTATGTACTTCTCCTTCTCCTTCCCCTACCATTGTAGATTCCTTAGAGCTAATACAATGTTATATAATAGGATTTTCTAGCTCTTCTTCTAGTTCCTCCACTAATGGTATATTAAAATAAGTTTCCTCTTTTTCTTTGCTAGGAACCTCTAATTGTTTTCCTAAATATTATTCTCTTATCGAAGACAGAAAAAACACTCCTTCTGTTGGGGATGTAGGTTCTTCAACTGTGGATTCCATAGAAGAAGTTGGTGAATATATTGGTTGGATTTCAGACCTATGCACCTCAGGGAGTCTATGTCTACCTACAAATGATGGGATGTGAGTGTCAGTGGATGGTGTGGCACTACAATGTCTATCAGTGGTGAGTGGTGATGTGTGAATTGAACTTCTACCTCTACTTACATATATACCCATAGAATCCCTTTCTCTATGTATAAATGATTTTTATCATGCTTTAATTATGCATCAAAGTTGAATGTACCTAAAATGATATGCAAACCAATAATGGAATCCTCTATACACTTCCCCAGCAACAACGCCAAAATGTTGGGTAATTTAATCGGCCATAATTACTTCATTATTTGTCAACTAATTTTCATGTACTTATGAAGTGTATGTGCACCATATATGCTAGCAATTCTATCGTTGGATGAAATTGATCTAAGTATGGATACATGTTAAATGAGATTAAAGAGTTGTCACACACATGTTGTTTCACTTAAATCTACATCAAAACCAAACGCCAAACTGAATTGATAACCTAAAACTTGAAATCTCAATTTATTAGAATTGAAAAATTGAAAGTCTATCTCTAATTGCAAAAAATGGAATATTAATGCTAAGTTTCAGAAAATAGATCTTAATACTAATTGTAGAATTGAAAGTTTAACACTACTTTGCAAAAGGAAATCTTAACACTATTTTCAAAAAAGGAAAATTAACAATAAATTGAAAAAATAAATACTAATGCTAATTGTTTGTATAAGGAAATTAAATCAAATGAAAATGTAATGTGCGCTAATTAGCTCTAAAAACCATCTATTCCTCATCCACGAAACTTAACTAAATTAAAAGACTAGATTACTGAAATATAATGCATTGTGGAAGTAAATATTTTTTCTATTTTATTTTTATGAGTGCTCTAGAAATAAAACAACACGTGATTAGAAAATAACTGAAATGTAACTATTCTTATTGACAGAGAGAAAAACTACATCAAATTTCGAATTGAATGCAAACTATCTATGAGAAATTTCCATGTAAATAGAAACTAACTACCCTTACAACTCTCCATGTGGCCCTCCCGTGAGTGTATGTTCTTCACTGATCCAACGGTTACTCAACCACATATTGGAAAAGATTAACAAAGTATTATATTAATCCACATAATTTTCTTAGAAAAAATCTTTCAAATACTGAAATAAACAATGACTAACTGTGTTTTTGGTCTTGCCTCATGAATTTTATACAATTCTTTATTAACCTGATCTGAGAATCCTATGCCGATAAGAAAGTAAACTAATATTTCATCTAAAAAATAAACTTAAATGAAGAGTCTATCTCCTGATGATTTGCTACTGGAAGAGAAAATCACGATGGATTCTTCTCGAATATGTTTGCACGATTGAACAAATCTTCTCCACGCCCGCCTGATCTTGCTTGATCTCCTGCCGAACTTCGCTTCATTGCTGAAATGTCATAGCCAAAGTCTGACTTTTGATTTGAATTTTAGATCTTTCATTCTCTGTATCTTTACAGGTCATGAGGATAGGTGGAAATCGATGTGCAAAATAATTTTCATCTAAAACTACCTTTCATTCCTTCATTGGTGCATTGAAACCTGTCTAACAATGGAGATGACTGCATAATTTGATATTAGCTGTGGAATGAGAAATATTCTATAATTGTATAGATGTTTTAATTATATTTCACAAAGAAACAATAGATTCTAAAAACTGGATGATTAATACCTTTTATATGCTTGAGTAAGTCTGTGGCGACCTTGATTAGGTTGATGCTGCAATAAGATGGTCACAAATAGGTAAAGGAGAGGAAAAAAGGGTAGTAAAAAAGAGAACAATTTTAGACTTTAACACTCTTCTTATGAGAATTCTTCAGATTGAGAATTTCCAAATACCTTGTATGGATTATGAACACCTACCTAGTTAAGAGGGAGCGTTGAAATACGTAACTAGGTTCAATCTTCATAATGACATATGTAATCATGATTTTTATATATTTAATGTAAATAGAAAAATAAATTTATTATTGTTGTTCTTGAGGCATGGGTTTCATGCTCAAGGGAAATTTATTTTTAGGTGAAGCACCCGTTGAGTCATTGTAATGTATTGAAGACCCATTTGGACATGTTACATATTGTAAAGAAAAAATTATTTGAGTCAAGGTTAGAGTCAAAGACCCTACAAGGCCTTGTCATGGTGCAAGCAACAAGTCGACCTTCAAAAGAGAAAGTTAGCCTATCTAGAAGGACATGTCAGCCTATTAAGGGAACCTAGGAAGCCTATATAAAGTAGGACTCGACCTCATTCAAGGAAGCATTCGTTCAAGATCAAGAATTTTGATCAAATAACAAAAGAAGTTGAATACCCAGCGTAGAAAATGACAGATAAAGGAAGAAAAAACAAATAACTTTTGGATATGTTTTTGGGCTACATTCCTCCACACGTGTAAATTATTAGGGTATCCTTCTGTAGTAGCAAGTACCAAATTGCAGTCATCATCAAGGGCGAATTTTTGGGTCAAGAAAGGTCTCCTTTGCAAGCTGAAATAACAAGGAAGAGAAGACAAGTCAAGCGAAGGAAAAAGGAGATAATTTTTTCCATCTTCCAGTCACACGTGTGAACTAGGGTTACTATAGAAAATGCTAGAATTGCAATCCTGCTACAACAAGCCAAAATTATGAAGAAAGGTCAAAATTTGAGGTTGTGAAGTATGTTTGACCAACATTGACCTGAAGGAAGGAAAGCACATCAAGGAGTGGTTTTGACTTGGTATTGGAGGGGTCTTGGTCAAGGGTCACAGGTCTTAGAATTTGTCAATTGAAGTTCTATAAGAAGAGAATAATTATTGTGGGTTTTCCTCTCAAGTGGAGAGGTTTTGGCCCTGATTAGTTGCCTATATCTTGTGTCCTCTTGTCTCATTATTCTTTATGAATTGGTAGTTGTTTGATGATAAGAACACTGAAATCAAGAGAAAGAATAAGCTAATTAAGTTAAGTAAAAATACATCACAATAAATCATCAAAGTAAGAGAAATCACCTAATATAGCTTTCCTAGATTTCTGGTCTTCTACTGGCGTAGTTCCATACTTTGTTTCCTGCATGTTTTAAACCCCATTATAAATCATAGATTTAATATAAAGGTTTCTTTGTTCTATTAATTATAAGTTCAGAGAACTAAAACAACATAGATACTTACAAATTCAACAATTAATTTTTGATATGCCAACATATACTTACAACCCATATTTAACCCAATGTCAATCAATTCTTTTGATGGCTCTTCTTTGTATGTTAGCACCTATTTGAAGTAATTCAAGGATGGTTACTATAAAACAATTTAAATTTTACAAACATGAAATCTTGAGTTGTTATAAGGAAATATTAATAATTACTCACAAAATTTGATATCATTCATTTTGTTCATTGTCGTCCTGTTTTATGTGTTGAATGAGTTTCATTTTGTTTTCTTTTCTACAAGAAAATACTTGAAAATTAATATTTAGTGCTAATTTTTTTTTTTATATGTACAAATTCAATCATGATTGCATACATTTGAAGCACATTGTTATTGAGGTGGCTCCTCCTATGATGCAATTATGTCCATTTCTTTCACCATCTTTTTGTACACTTTTTTGGACATTCCTACTGGCATGTTCCACATATTAGCTCGTTGTTCATTTGAAATTTTCATAATCTTCTTGAAAAAAAGTAATATCTATATCTATTATCTTATATATAATATATATATATATATATATCTGAAAACTAAATATAACAAAACTGATATTAATAAATGAATGGTTTGTAGTAATATATACATATAATTCTAGAAAATAATTCTAATTAAGAATTATATTTCATTTTAAATTTTTCTTTTTTTTTGTTGTATGTTTTTGCTATTGCAAGTTTGACATGCCACATTGACCATTGCTCTAGAAACACTTCCTATAGTTTAGATATGATTTGGTTCGTAGAATCATTTTATTGATTTTTCTATTGTAAGTGAAAAGTATGTCTATATGTTCATTCCACTATATCCCTCATATTTTTTTAAAATCCCCCCCTTCCATTAACCTCTATCACCACTCCAGATGAGCTAAGGACCAATTCATCGTCATTTACATACTCTACAATTTTTCTTTTCTTAGAATGACATTGATATTTTCCTTCGTTGTTGCTCAGTATAGAACATTAAACATGTATGAGTTAATAGATTGATTGAAACATGTTATTTAATATTCTTAAGTATATTATTAATGAAAAAATTCATATTGAATAGTATTTTTTCATTCACCTGATTCATCCTTCTACAATTTTTCTATTAGGCTTTTACGCTCTTCTGCACTTAGATTAGAAATAATCTTATTGACCTTCTTCATTTTGTGGCTCTGCGTGATACACCTAACCAATACATATTAGTTAAACTTGCATATAGTTCAAACATATTAATTTTGTAAAGAATTTATAAAAAACTTTCCTTCTTTGCTTTTTTCAATGTGCTATCATTATGTTGATTACTATGTCTGTTACTTGACACCTTGTCAGACATTTTTTTATCAATATACAACCTATACAATATAGAAACCATTAAATATATTTTAGACATAAACAAAATAATTTTCAGCCAAAAAGAGCTCTAGTAACCGACACATTTATTTGAATAAACACACTGGTGCATTTACTCCATTAACTGCACAGGGTGTTTAATTGTTCAACACCACGAGTGAAAATTAAAATTTTAAAATAATTTAAATTATGACGGTGTGATTTGTAACAACAAACGCACTGCAATGACTTAACAATGCTATTTGGCATAGGCGCATCAATGTGTTATGTTACATTGGGATCAACGATGAACATACTAAAAAATAGTCAGTGTTATAATATATCGGTGCATTATATTACACAGGGCACACCAATGCATTATATTACACAGGGCGCACCAATAGAGATAGTCTTAAAATCAATTGTGATTGGGCAGTTGCGATATAAGCCAAGGGGTTGTGAAGAATAACCATCCTAGGTAGGAAGAGTGATAGTGGACGGGGACAGGTCAAGGGAAGCAAATTGCTTCCAAACATTGGCAGCTATCACACAGATGGAGGCGCCTTCGTCTATGATACACTGTTGAATAGTGGCATTTCTAATGGAGACTAGTATTTGAAATGGAACAGATGAAGGTAGGGGAGGATTTTCTGACTTGTCAACATAAAAAATAATCATATGATTATCTTGGGGATCCGCGACACTCAAAGAAGAGAGTAGAGATTTCTGTTGGGATGGGCACATCTGGAGGACTTCCATCGTTGACATGGAAGGTTGAGACTGTGCCAAGTCATCTACTATGCTATAGGTTGGGTGGCTTTACCGGAAGCAACATTTCAATGTAATGGACCTTTGGGGACTTTGGAATAACCTCGACCTTAGGCTAAGGGATATGTAAGATACCATTGGAGGACGATAGAGTCTAAGTAGAGAATTAGGGTTGGGACTCAGTCACTGACTTAGAAGATGGCTTGTTGTATTGGCGCAATCGAGTCTAGAGGTTGACTTGCTCATTCTTGACCTCATTAGCATTCATCATAAGAATATGATAATCATGGTGACTAGATGGTGGAGCTGGCTGGGCTTCCTGACCTAGTGTAGGTTGGGCAGTAATGTATCCCTAGTGAGGAAAATGATTGGTAAGCACTGTTAGTTGAGATGAAGCAAGAGGGGGGGGGGGGAGGAGCGATGGGCTGTGGTCCTCGAGAAGTAGTTGCTTGAGCTTCCCATACTTGACACATTTGAGGTAAAAGAGGACACTCATGAGTATAATGAACATATACGCCACAACAGGCAAAATGTCTGTTTGCACGAAGACCCTTGTTTTGCTTGGGTTGTCTGCCCTATTGCTGGGTTGCGGGATAAGGCTGAGTACCTTGAGGGGAATTGGGTGGAGGACCTTATTTTCCTTGTTTACCTTGAGAATATTGGTTCCGGTTA
This sequence comes from Pinus taeda, assembly GCA_000404065.3. Lineage (NCBI taxonomy): Eukaryota > Viridiplantae > Streptophyta > Pinopsida > Pinales > Pinaceae > Pinus > Pinus taeda. The sequence goes on from APFE031206750.1 coordinate 38,984, forward strand.
CCCTTCCCCTTGTTCATTTTCTTGGGGTTAGGGGGATTGGGTCTGCTCTGCTGAGCATACACTTGATCTTGTGGAGGAGGTGGCTATTGTGGCAGAGGGGGAGTATGCATGGGGGGCTAGGTCCCTAGTGCTAGAGAGGCTGGAGCGCTAGGCGGTGAATACGGATAATAAGGAGAAGGGGAAACATTGGGATAAAAATGTGGTGAATTAGTTGGCCCTAACATTTGTTGATGCAGATGGGGATATGCATATGGCGTGCTAGAACTTGGATAAGAGTTTCCATGGGGAGGATTAGGGGAGGGATAAGTGTAAGAAGAAATGGTACCTCCTTGAGGTGTACCATAACTCATCGGAGGTGGAACATATGATTGAGGGTGTGAAATGGTTCCAACTATTCCATCTACGACATTAGATTCCCCTGGTGCATTGGTAGCACCAGGCCGAGGTAAATCGAGGATGCCAATTTAGATATAACCTGAGTGGGCGTAGACCAGATCAAATTTTAAAGCTACTCGGAGAAAATCTTCCCCAGACTAGGAGAAGTGTGACACGACATCTTTAGTCATGGGGGCCAAAAGCGATTTAATAAACCAATCCATGTAGATGTAGTCTTCTAATTCATGAGCTCTACAGATACTCCTCCTTCTACGCCATTCCTGAACATGGTCGGAAAGGAGAATGACAAAAGTTTGATGGAAATAATTCAATAGTTTGGTATCAGTGTCATAAGGGAGAGGTAATTGGAAATAGGCAAGAAATATTTGGAAGGAGTCGCAAAAGTGGAATGAGTGGCTCTGGGTTGATCGACATACCACTTAGCAGCAATTCCAGTTAGCGTGCATTGGAATAACCGAAGACAGATGGAGTCTTTAGTAATGGAATTTGATGAACACCACATGTGGAATGAGTGAACATGATTAGTGGGATCTTCTCTAGGATTACCTTAAAACTTTGGGATGTATGAAGGGAGTATAGTAGGAATAGTTGACCAAGTGGGATCATGTAGAAGGGGATTGTTGATGAGATGGATGAAATATGGGAGACTCAAACCAGCCATAAAAGGAAGAAATGGAGTAGGAGTGACCATATACATATACATATATGATATCAAGACATGAATCCATGACATGGACACAACCATCCGAATGATGAAGACTAAATAAAAGATCCATGGTATGGGTGCAACCATCCAGATAATGAGGATCATCATGAATATAAAGTCTCACAGTATGGTCACAACCATATGTATAGTAGAAACATGTGTATAATCATGAATACCATAAAACTCCATGCAGCCTGAGCCATAATAGACAACACTTAGGGTCTTGCGCTCCATCTCAACCTGATCAATGTACGAATCCCAGCATGTGAATAAATGTGTTGAAGTCGAACATGCTAGAAAACTACTTGATTACCGGACAATGATGTGAACCATTAACATGTATGAGAGAAACCACCAATAATGACAATGTACCTCAAGGTACAACAATAAAATCCATGAATGTCATAATGAAGTTGAGGTTGAACACTCGTGGAATCACCAGATCAAAAGCCAATAATGAAGACATGTCATCAGATGTAGAGAACTGACCATTAAGTTATGCCAGCTCTAAGGTACTGAAAGGGAGTTCTTAAGTCATCTTCTAGGATATTGAGCTGAAGTCAATAGGAAGTGACCCATCAAAGGAGGGAAATGATGAGTTCCCCATCATCGACACGAAAGGAATAAAGTGGAATGATATTTAGAATTGTAGCAATGACTCAAAAAATGTATAGGTAAATAACTGCAGATTGGACTTCTCTTGAACATATTGGAGAAACGACTCCGGAGTGTGGTAGCATCTAACTCAACATGGGACTAAAGGTCATGATGAAAGTGTGGAATAGTCAAATGAGAGGAAAAATGGATCACCCAAACCTGGGAGGACAAGTGACTGGGTGAGGATATCCCAAACCCGACACAAGAGCAGAAGAGTGTCATGTTCAAGGGCAAAATGCTGTCTATACAAAGGGTTTCTCATCTTCATTTTCCCTCGCTATTTCTAGTGAGTACCCCAATTATTTTTATCACAAGCTTGAAGGGGATAGAATATGCTTGTTATGTAAGTTCATTCTTTGAATGAACCCATCCTAGTAAGTTTTACAAGCCCTAGGAAGGATAGGCTTGGTCTCATCATGATGACAAGTCTTTCATCACAAAGTTTTAACGAGCCTGACATAAGAATAACTCGGTATCTTTTTCATGTTTAGAGAGTTTGAAAAAGAAACGAAAAAGAAAACTCCATCATGTCCCTTTTCGTAATTTGTCCCTCGAATCCAAAAAGGCAGAAAATAATACCCAAGGGAACCTCTTGACCATATCGACCAAGGTGTACCTTTTTTGTAAATAGTTAGTCTCAGCCTGAAAAAGGGGTAAACATATACTGAGGTGACGTCAATTAATTTACTTTAACGAGTTTGAAATGACGAGTACTCGAAAAGCTTTTCAATTTTCGAGAGTCAGAAAAGAGCTGAAATATGACTCCAGGGGGTTTCCTTTTTCGTTTATTTAAGGAGTCTGAAAAAGAGATAAAATAAAGCTCTTAGAATCGGTCAATAATGATCACTGTTCACATTGAAGGCACTTGGAGCTGTATGAGAGACACACCCATCACTGATATTGAGAAATCATTAAAATATTATAAAAATATTTGCAAAATGACTTTCAAAATTTATAAATAGGTAAAAGGAATTTCACTTTTTACCATTTTACCAAACTGAGCTTTGAAAGTGCTTTTGTGCCCCAGTTTCCTTGATTTTCAAGTGGCTGCTATAGGAGATCTAGGGTACCATTTCACGATCCTTCTATGACAGGTAAGAGCCTCATCCTTGCTCTTGGATTTCATTACTTTTTATGCAATTCTAACAGTGCTTTTTAGGCTAAAAAGGAGGATTTTTAAAATTTAGGTTGCCGGTGACCATTGTGGGTATGGTCATCGGACCCACGATGGTCGTGCTCAAGCCCAAAGGCTCACGCAATGCCATTGCACTATTTTGAAAAACAGGCACGAAGGCGCCAAGAGCGATTTTTGGAGATTAAAAGCTCATTTTAAAGCAAAAAATGCTAATTTTTATCCATGGAAAAAACATTAAAAAGTGTTTAAATGTTTCTTGCAGGAGAAATATGGTTGTGGAAAGGAAAGAAAGAGGCCATGAGGCCGAGGATCATCAAGCATCTCAAGGTACAACATGCATAAATTATTTGAGGGATTGTGGCCTACTGAAATTCTTCCGGACCATAGGGTTGAGGGCACATATGGAGTTGCTACCCTATTTGATCAACCTTTGGGATGTAGATCGAGAGATATTCATCATCAAAGGGAAGAAATTAGTACTGGAGGAGATGGACATCTATTTCATCACAGGATTATCTCGTCGAGGGGAAGCCATTCAACTCTTTGGATCTTGCCAAGGAGGTGAGAGTAGTAGGAGTATAGTCCATGGATATTGTCTTGGAGCCGAGATAACCAATGGAGTTAAGGTGAAGATTTCAACAATCACCAATAACCTCATTCTAAGAACAATTTTGTTCACCATGGCATGTGTATATGGCATGAATTCTCTGCACGAGGCTTCTAAGTCTCAGTTTCAGTATGCTATTTCTTGTTTGACCCCCACCATCTTCAACTAGTGTGGAGGCCTTTTAGCAAACATGAAGCGTGGACTGAACAAGGGTAAGCACAGACACCTGAAGCAATTTAGGTTTTGGTTCTATATTAGTGACCTTCTTCTTGGTGCAAATACCTCTCTTCTGGTATCAATGGGAAAAAGTATCACATCCCGCCCCTCGAGATCCAAGGCTCGTGAGATGGAGCCAGATCATGCCTTGAGGAGGCATAGGTCAACATATGCACTATCCACCACAACTCTTTGCATGGATTGAATGCCAGTTTCTTATGGTAGATGAATATTCTTATGCCGACATAGATTTTAGAGGGGATCCAGATCTACCTCTACCACGAGGCGAACAGTAGACTGATGTAGGTAAAAACTTGTTTTTTGAATTTTTTCAAGTTTTATGATTTTTTTATGAGAGTGTAAACTAAGATTCAACAGATGATAAATGTGCATATGTGGGACCAGAGAGACCACCAGGCATGTTGCCAATAGCATGGCAAGCTTCCCATCCGATAGTGGCTGCAAACTATGAGGAAGGGGCTGACCCCTTAACTGATATGGAGCGCAATCTAGAGGCCATCACTCGAGTGGTTCCAGATTATGCAACTATCGATGATGTTCCATTGTGATGCCAGAGACATATAGGGGAGTCTCTACGAGACTGCATCGGCTACTAGGCCGAGTGATTAGAGTAGTCACATGCTACCATGAGAACCGTGCAGTTTGATAGTTCTTTTAGTGTTTTACACGTTTTGTAGGCTTTGACAGCTAAGTGTCTCAGAACACTCTATTTTTTGACATGTTGATGTAAATAAACCGGTAAACGTGATACACACACACACACACACACACACACACACACACACACACACATATATATATATGCATGTTTTATTTCTACTTTTGTGTTCATACCATGATTCAGTTTTACAAATGACACAAATGTCTATCAAGAACAAAATCTGCCAATGCATCAGTTAATGTATTTAAATTACATGGAATATGTTGATATGTAATGTAATCAAATTTTATTTCCAGCAATCTCACACCTTACATTACATTACATAAAATTGGAACCCCTTGCTAACCCTCGCAAATAATCTCAATAACGAGGTTAGAAATTCTTGACCAGCTATCATAATAAAATTAGCTTTGCTGCTCTTTAGAGACCTAGGCAAGAAGAATATCATTGATAAATAAACATAATTAGTATAATATAAATAATAATAATAAACATTTAAATATTAGCTAACAATAAGAATGAAATAAAATATTATTATTGTAATGTAAAATAAAAACAACAGTATAAATAATAATAATAGATATATATAAATAATTAATAATAAAAACAATAATAATATAAATATTAATGTAAGTTAAGAAGTACAATTAGGATTAATATAGTAATAATGATAACATAAACAACAATGAATAAAAATAAATAACAATAATAATAGATAGGAATAATAAGTATAGATAGGAGCAATAATAAATATCATTGTTAATAATAAAAATAATAATATAAATAAACAACAATTAATAAATATATTGATAATATAAGAATAATAACCAGAATTAATAATAAATAACTAAGAGTAAATAATAATTATGAACAAAAATATTAATAAAAATAATTAAAATAACATTAAGAAGAACAAATAATAAATAAGAACAAAAAACATTAATAATAATAATTAAAATAACAATAAGAATAATATTAACATAACTAATTTAATTAACAATAAGAATAGACATTAATAATAATAATTAAAATATAAACTAACTAAAACACACATTAATAAATAGCATATATAACAATATAAATAAAGACTCATTAATTAACTATGAATAGCATTATAAGCAAATAAAAACAGAACCAATGTAGAGCATAAACATTAATTAAAAACAATAAATCTATTATAATAATATAAAACAAAGTATTAAATATTAATACTTAA
>APFE031206750.1:45010-119269 GCA_000404065.3 Pinus taeda
AAAACTAGAGACTTAAATAATAATAGAAATAATTAAATTAAAATAAACAGACAATGAGTCGGCCAATTTATCTTTACATCTAGCTGTTTTCATATTTATACCTATCCTTTTTCCTTCTTTTCTCCACACAATTTGTCCTGATGATGAGTCTAGGTTCAGACTCGAAACGTCAACCATAAAATATGAGCACTGTGGAAAATCCGAACTCCTTTCAGAAATCACACCACAGTAATCTGCAATCCAAGATATCGTGGTAATTAACACAAACACCTATCGTACTCTGCTTTTGGGCAACAAGGACGATATTGGATACCCAATCCGTTAATGGAATAGGATAAATGAATGCTACTTTCAAAAGCTTTTGTACTTCTACTTTGATCGCAACAACCTTTCGAGGGTGCATAGGGAGAAACTGTTACCGAACAAGCTTAGCTCCAGGATAAGTTAGAATCTCATGAACCACTATGGCTGGATCGATACCAGGCATCTCCTCATACGACCAAGCGAAAATGTCTTGTAATTATTTAAAAAGCTAAGTATAAATATTGATCTCATCTGGAGAACAAGAAACCCCAATATGGATGTTCTCTACAATGCTCGGTTTAATGGAAATGTCAAGAGGAATCATAGCAGTGATTTTTCCCATATTACCTTCCAACAAGACTTCATGTACTCAAATGGGTGTCTGAAGTGGAGGTGTAGGAAAATGACAAACAAACACTTCATGACAGGTAGACATCCCATCAAGGCTAGGGAGGAAGGAAGAACAATGATGTAGACTGTTCCATGGAAATTTGTCCAGAGACATGACCTCCATGATACTTTCGTCTATGGGGAATGTCTCGTTCAAGGGATCTATAGAATCCCAAGAACCAAGCCATGGGGATGGCACATAAGTGTCCAGGTTCATACTGAAGATAGTATGACTTTTTGAAGCGACCATCGAAGCTAACACAATTTCTTGATAATTTATCTCGAATGGAATTAAAGGCATAGCATCACCAAATGAGTCAATTTGATCTTTGGTAGGGATAATCCAAGGGTTCGAAGAACCCGAGATCATATTAACTGAATGAACATTTGGAGGTGGGACAGTAAAATTACCCATTAAAGCAGAGTCTTTGAAGAGACCTGCTCCCACACTCTCATAAGTAATTTCAGTATTACCCACATAAGGAACATTACCATTGGACGAACCAAAAGAAAGAAGGACAATTGATCAACCATGATTATTTTTCCTTCATGAAGAAAATGAAGTACGCGGAATAAAGAAGACACAACACAAAACATGGCGTGAGTCTAGCTTCACCCAAGAAGAAGGTTGTAGTTGAGATTTTCATCTACAACTTCTACTTCTAACTCAACATTATTTCCCTCTAATGTAATCTATAAGTTCATGATAATACTGTATGGTCATTAACCTTTGACATCAAAGGCTTCCAAGGTGTTCGGAGATTGGTTAAGAGGAGGAGATCCAATGACTTTCCAGCACGAAACTAACATGATGGAGGTAGAAGCACCTTCATCAATAACTGTTTGATGAATCGTATTTCCTTTGATAGGGACCTGGATCAGAAATGCAATTTGATGAGGAAGATGAGGTACATGATTTTCTAGATCGAAAGTAATCAGACTCGAATAAGAAGGATCGATAGCACCTATAGAAGAGAACAATGACTTTTGTTGTGTTGGACAGGATTGAAGAACCTCTAAGGCAGACATCGCTGAAGGTGCCTGAGCTAAATCCTCAACAATATTGTAATGTTGTGCAGCTCTAGCATTCAGATTAAAAGATGGCTTCCAAAGAACACTTTTAGGGGGTGGTCAGATGACATACTCACTGTTAGGGCGCTCGATATGGAGCAGACTAGAAGAGGATGGATTAGAAGTAGAAGGAGCATCAACAACTTCTTTCTCCATGGTCTTCTTAGACGTAGCTTGATAGTCCTTGGTTCGAGTAGTAATTGAGATAGGTGATGAACCTTGCATCATGAACACTTGGGATCCCGAGGAAGCAGACAATTGAGGTTGGTCTACCAATTGGGCATGCTGTGACAGAAAGGGTTCTTTTAAGACAGCTGGAGTCCCTTTTAGTAAGCGACTAACTTCATATCGTCGGGGACAATCCTTAGTGTAATGATCCTCCTCACAGATGAGGTAAGGATACTTCAGATTTCTTTGAGAAGTGTCATTAACAAAAGATTTAGGAGAGTCCTGTTTTGGGGCATCGGATTTGGCCTTACCTTTTCCCTTCTTCTTACCTTTAGAGGACTTATCTATTGCGATAGACTGGATTTCATGAACCTTAGAGGTCTTACCAGGACTAGATGAATTCTTAGAGGGATTATTGGGACCAGTGTTTGAGATTGATTTCTACTTCGAAGAAGATTTCACAGGAGTCTAAGACATGGAACCTATCACACCGTCAATAGGTGGTGTATCCAGAGACTTTGATGCTGTCAGAACCGATGATGGTCTCGAAGCATCAGGTAACATCTCATACAATGTGCCAGATTGCGAATAGACCAGGTCTAAATACTAGGCATGAGCGATAGCTTGCTCGTCTATAATACATCCACCCATGGCTATGTTCTTAAGCAATTTTGCCGACGAAGGATTTTGTAAACCATTCCGTCAACAACTCATCAACAATCTCAAACTTGATGAGGCAATACTGATGTCTCCATTCATGGATATGATACTCTTGGATACTTAGAGTTTTCTTGGAGAACTCTTGGAGGGTGTGGGATACTTGGAGTTTTGGAACAAGAAGGCAAAGGAAGAGCAAGAAAGTGCAAGAGGGCATTGATATCAGCAACTACAATGGGTTTTTCTTGTAGGTATTGAGTTGCATGTATGTTTTCCTCACTATTTTTGGCATGCATAGCACATGCATGTGGTTTCTTGGTCATGATCTGTCACCGACATGGAGGATTGCCTAGATTGACAATGGATTTGCCTAGCCTTGCCATTTCCTGGATAAGCATAGTGATTGTGGGTTTATTTCCTTGTTTTTTTTTGGTTGGCTCTCATGTTTCCTTAGCTTGGGTTGAGTTATTAGTTCCTGGAAGTCTTGGTTGGACAAACGCTCTAGAAGCCTTGTAACGGCTTGGGTTGAGTTACTAGTCCCGTAGCCTAGGTTGGACAAATGCTTTGGAAGCATTGTAACAACTTGGGTTGAGTTATTAGTCCTGGAATCCTTCGTTGGACAAGTTACCTTGAAGCCCTTGGTGGGTTGAGTTATTAGTCCTAGAAGCCTTGGTTGGACAAACACTCTGGAAGCCCAACAATAGTTGTGGGTTGAGGTACTAGTCTTGGAAGCCTTGGTTGGACAAATGCTCTAGATCTGGGCAATAGCCGTGGGTTGAGTTACTAGTCCTAGGAGTCGAGTTGGAATAGACGCTATTGAAGGCTAGGATAGAGACTGATCGGATGATGGTTTTGGTGATGTTCGACTGTGAGGTGGAATCACTGTTTGTTGGGTTGAGGTGGATGGCCTCTGGAAGACCTAGATGGTTTTTTATTGATGTGTTACATGAGATCCCACATTCATGCCTGGAACATGGCACGGGGGTGAATGGATGAAGAGAGATTTGGCTCAGCCATTCTACAGTCGGGTGGAATGTGGAAGTCCCATTCCGGGTTTGGATTTTGCATCATTAATGAAAGGTTAATTCTCCTGGTATTTCTATGAGTATTATGATGAATTATATGTGATGTATATGGATATGAATTCATTGATATTTCTATCCCTATTATGTTGGTTATGCATATGTTTTATGACAACAATTATGCATGGCTCTCATCATGTTTTTACTTGTAAATGAATGAACAATGTATCTATGAACTAATGGATGGAATGTAAGTTACAGTGATAAGGAAACAATGCTTCATGGCGAATCTTAGATAAGTATGAGACCCCTATGATTAGATCTATTATTTACATCTGTAGGTTGCATATTTACTAAGTGTTTGACAAAATGTCAATTATAGCTAGTAGGGGTCTAGTCAAGGTCTTGAACAATATTTTCTTTAGTACTATAGTTTCCATGTTATTTTACTGATTTGAAGAGATGGTTCAGTTCTGGGCAGTGACCTGGGCTCTGGGCTTGAAAAAGTGGCTCAAATCCCAGAGTCTCTGGCATATCATTGACAAATTGGGTCTCTAGTCGCTGGCAGGCAAGCCTGTGAGAGCGACTATAGGGTTACAGTAGCATGCATGCCTTGTCATGGGAGCGAATTTGGGTTTAATTCATCTAAATGCTAGGTTAACTCAGGGGTTGGGCACCTAGAGTGGTGGATTAGCTCATGGGGGTCCTGAAGCGCCTGAGGGAGGTCTATGTGTTGTGTTTCCATCGATTCCATTTCCTTGAACCACCTAGGAGGTTGAATCATATCATAGTAGCCTCTCATCGCATGTTTACCTTGGCTAACCAGTTGCTTCAGTAGATGTGGGAGGAGGGTGCTACAGAGTGGTATTTGAGTGTGGGTGCACTCTCCTTGGGTTGTTTGTTGATGATGCTTTCATGTTGGTTGCATATGTGTTCCTTATGCTTGTAGTCCATGTTCTTGTTTCATTTGCATGATGTTGATCATGGTTGTAGTGATGTCACCATGTGAAGGTTAAAGGTGTTGTCTTGGAGTATGTCTTCCTCTGTGTATGGTTGATTATGTAGTTGTCATGCATGTATGGTCTTGGCTATAGTTATGCTTGAATAGTAGGTCAAACATGCCTTGTGAAGTCATGGTATGCAATTTAGGTCATCATGAAGCTATTGGTTGTTATGATGCTAATGTGTTGGATGAGATAGAGCAGGATATGCATATCATCATAATGAGGTCGCAACATTAGACTTTGGTGTAAGAGCAGACCATCATACATGTATTGTATGTTTGGCTTGCAGGTATGTAAGTTAAATATATATTAGGTTTATGTAGATGCCTTTTGATGTAACAGTTACATTCATGATAGATGTTAGTTGATTAGTGTAGTTACATGCACATGTGTCAGATAGTCAAGAATGATAGTAACCTATAGTTGTATGCATTGCTATTGTTGTTTTATATTAGATAACTAGATAATTATGTTATATGTTGTTGATGAGTATGTTATAGATTGGCTTGTTGTTGTTATACGGTAGTTAGCTTGACGATTAGGTTATATGTTTTCGATGAGCATGATATATAGCTTATGGTTGTTATATGCTAGTAACTTGATGATTAGGGTTATTTCATTAAGATCTTGATGTCATGCTAAATTGGATTGAACTATGCAAAAGGTTATGGTTATGACATTCATGTATGAGTCGACTTATTGCGTTGCATTGTGTGTTACTAATTTAGATCGATCGTACATATGTGATTGCTGGCATAAATGATAAATGGTTATGAGTTTATGATGCGAACCTGTTAGTTAATTAGTGTTATGGATATCGTGATCTTATTTATGTTTGACTTGACATGTTGTAAAATTATCTCGTGCTAACTAGATTGATTGTGCAGACAAGATAGCCTCCCCTTAGATACATTAAGGTACAAGCTTTCTTATGTCGTCTATTTAGTGTTTGAATGTTTGATTATGTTGTCTAATTGGTGTTTAAGTGTTTGGTGTATATTATGTCGTCTAGTTGATTTAATTAACATGGTATATTTGCAAGTTGGTTGAATGTTTGATGAATTTCATAATATGAGTATGTGTTTATAAGTTTCTTTCCGAAATGATCTTGTTGAAGAGGATTGTACTAACACATATGTGTTGAGACAATTGATATGTACTTGAGTATAGTAGGTGATAGTTGTAGCATTGTGTCTAATAACTCTAAGTCGACTATGGATTATGATGTGATTGTTATTCTTGGTAAAGGTTCATTTCAAATTGATAGATATGATTGTCTCGATATCTGGAACAAGTGGTTGACATGTGTAAATAGTTGCAGGGTAACATGTTATGTATTAGCGTCACAAGGTAACACTTGATGTGTTTATATAACTAATAGTTGGGTGATGTGGTAGTACATAGTAAGCCTTGATTGAAACAAGGTAAAAATGGTAAAAGAAAGGAATTGGACAAGAATTCCTTTGGCTATGTTTGGAAACCCTAATTCCAAACGAATGAGTGCCTTGCATACAGGGAGTCTTCTTAACCTTGATTTTGTTTGACATTATGTGGATATGTGCTCTAGTCATGAACATGTACTTGACAGGTATATTAGCCAGTCTTGAGTTACAAGAGGATTTGTCAAGGGAATTGGAGTCCCTTGAGAGATGGTGTGGATGTGTTCAGTTGTAAGCCATGTGCTTGGCATAACAAGGTAAGGTAACCAATGTATTGTTATGTTTGTTTATGCACTGACAGGTATGAGTTTATGGTAGTATGATGCAGAAGATTGCATGGCCAAGGGATTTCCATGAAATCTTGAAGAAGGCTCTGGTTGAGCTTTCCTTGGGAACCATGGGGATTGAGTTATGGTGTTTGTTACTAGCCTTGTGCTTTCAGTCTTTTGGTGCTTTGTTGTGCTTGATTACGGTTTTTTTTGCGTCTTGTGCATGGCCATGCCACTTAGGTTGTGGTGTCGTTATTGGTTTCGTGGTTTCCTTCTTGGTTGTTTCTTGTCTGCCTTTTATGTTTCGAGTGCCTTAGGAATTGGCTAGGGAAGAGGAAAGTTGATGAAGCTCGGGGAGAGATGTGTGGCACCCAAAGGCAATGTAAGAACTCAAATGAAGCTTTGTGCATGAGTAAGTGCAACAAAAGGTAAGACTATGACAATTGGTTGGATTGGTTGGGTCCATTGGTGTAAATGGATGATGGTAGGATATGCAAGAGAAAGGTAACCAAAAAAGGTAAAGTAAATGGACCTGAGATGTCAAATAGCTTGGATAAGTTGGGAATGGTGGTTCTCAATGTTATGCATGAATAAAGGAAATTATCTTAACCTTGAACTTGATATATGGCAATTATGTATGATCATGATTATGTTGATGTTCATATATGCATACATGTAGGTGTATATATGTCATGTATATATATATGTGTGTGTGTATGTATGTCGTTGTCTGACATGACCATGATTGTTTTATGCTAATGCTTATGTATATGTATGTATGTGCCCATGTATCTATGTCACTATATGACATGGTCATCGGGAACTGTTCTTGTGGAGGAATGATTTCCTATGTAGACAAATGACATGAAGAGGGTCTTGGTTTATGAGGAATCAAGTGGAAGAGTAGTCATGAAAAATATATGACATCAATATCATGTGGTTATGAGTGGATATTATGTGATTATATTGTGTCTATGTTATGGACAAGTTATACCAAGGGATACATCAATGAAATGAAAGAAGTGTGGTCTGCGACATGCTAGGACAAGCATGGATAAGGCGTTGGAAGCAAGACTGCTTGGTAGAGGTAGTGTGGTTTCAGATGTGTGGTATTACTGTTCTACATATGTCATACATATTACATCTTTGATGATTGTGTGCATGTAATATTGTGCATATGTAGAGTGTGTACATGTTGTTTATGCGATATTATGTATACGGTGTTAGTACATATAATGTTATATGAATGTTGCATATTCAGTGTTGGGTATAAATGGTGCTATGTACATGTTGGATATACGGTGTTGTGTAAAACTTGTACTATGTGCATGATGGATATGCGGTATTGTGTGCATATGTTGTTCTACGCATGTTAGATATGTGGTGTTGTGTACCGATGATGCTATGTACATGTTGGATATGCAGTATTATGTACATGTGGTGTTGTGTGCATGTTGTACATGTCGTGCTATGTACATATGATGTGGTGCGCATGATTGTACAAGTGGTGTTGTGTGCACGTGGTGATGTGTACATGTTGTACAAGTGGCGTTGTGTGTAGGTGGTGCTGTGTACATGTGCATGTGGCGCTGTGTACATATGGTGTTGTGTACATGTTACGCTTGTGGTACTATGTACATGTGGTATTGTGTGCACGTTGTATAGTGGTGCGATGTCCATGTGGCGTTGTGTACACGTTGTGCAAGTGGTGCCGTGTACATGTGATGTTGTGCACATGTTGTGTAGGTGGTGCGATGTATAGGTGGTACTATGTACATGTTGTACATATGGTCCTGGTGCACATGTGGTATTGTGTGCATATCGTACATGCTGTGTTGAGGGCATGTGGTACTAGGTATGTGCATTGTGTAGGTGCATGTATTATGTGGTGTTGTACATTGGGTATATATGTATTTTGTTGTGTTGTACGCTTGGTGTAGGTGTATGTATTATGTTATGCAATGACTGTAGGCGTATTTATTGTATTGTATACACTTGGTGTAGGTGTATGTGTTGTATGTCAGGTGTAGGTGCATGTACTACATGGAGTTGTATGTCATGTGTGGTCATATGTGTGTGATTAACACTATGTATATGTGCACCTGGTTGAGGAGAAGGCACTGGGTGTTTGTCGGGTGTGGCAACCAATCCGGTGTGCGTACGAAATAAGAACAAAGGAAGAAGTAAGGATCGATTAATGGATAAGTATTGGTATATTATTTCAGTTTTATTATGCATGTGATTTATGATTCTGGTATATGATGATTACATGTGAATTATGACTATGGTTTATGATGGGTACATGTGATTTATGATTTTGATCTATGATGGTTATGTTTTGAGCTAACTTGATGAGATATTGTTATACATGTGGATTTGGTCAATATGCTAGTTTGACTTGTTGTGAAAGGAAGTGAACAAAGTTGCAAATGTACCTTGTTGATGAGCTACCAATGAGATATGATGTGAATTTATTTCAATTTATTTTAAATCTAATGGAAGTTATGTGCTTGGTACAAGAATGCATGAAATGCCCGATTGGGTGATTGAAATCGACTGTAAGAAATTGCAACAACAAAAGGAATTGGAAAATACAACAGTATGTTAGTAAAGCATTCAGGAACAGGGCCATTGTGGGACATCGATACCATAATATCCATTGATTTCAATGAGCATGCTATGATCGGTATAATGGTTTTGAGGCAGGGATATGCCTTGCTTTTTGTATCTCCTGATGTGAGGAAGCCTTGCCAAAGGATGGACTGCCCGAGATAGGGGTGCCAGTGGAACTTGGAAGGTGAGTGACTGCATGGAAGGGGTGATCAGATTGCCCGAGGGATTGTATAGCAAAGAAGGGAAGGCCGGGATGCATTTTTTTTGGTCGTTAGCATTTCTAGATGGAATCAGATGCACATTGGGAGTGCACCTGGAACAATGAGATGGTAACTGTTCATTGAGAGGATAAGTGGCGTGGGATTATAATGCTAGACATTGGATGCAATTTGACTATGGTAGTGGATTCTAGACTTCTGGGGAAGGAGGTGAATCCTGGTATTACTTAAGGGTGGAGGTGTGAGCCTATGGATTCCCTTGTTGCGGATGCGGGAATCATATCCTTTTATTTGCTGATTGAGAAAATGTGTCTATGCATATATTATTGTAAATACTGTACCGAGTTAGATTTATAAAGCTCCATAGACAATATGGTTATTTGTTGGTTGAAGAAAATGTGTATGTGCATATGTGGTTATTGTAAATACCGTAATAAGTTGTGTTATAAAGCTCTAGTAAATGGTATGTTTGTCATGTTTCAGTAGTGGTCATTGTAAATACTGCAACAAGCTATGTTATAAAGCTCCATGGGTAGTATGTTTTGTTTTCTACAGTCTTGTTGGTTATAGGTGTCATTGAACATCGAGGATGGTGTTCTCCCAAGGGGGAGGGTTATGTAACAACCCTGGTGAAAATTGTATGTAAAAATATATATAAGGCCATGGTGATGGGACACGTATTCCAAGTTGAATGGTGGGGAAAACATACTAGTGGGTGTTGATTCAATTTATTATGGCTAAGGAAATTGGAAAAGGCAATGGTTAAGGTTTTGAAAAGGCATGAGGCATTAATTGGCATTTTATTTATGAAAATAATGGAAATTAGGAGAAAAGGAAGGTGAAAGGTCACATGTTGCATTTGAGGAGTAAAATGAAGGAAAATAATGGAAAATGAAGAAAATAGAGGCCTCATTATTAAAAAGGCTTTTGAGGATCAATGGGCAAGACTTGATCAGTTCAGTTTTAGATCTCTCCCATTATTCTCTCTCTCTCTCATACTCTTGGATACTTAGAGTTTTATTGGAGCACTCTTAGAGGGTGTGACATACTTGGAGTTTTGGAACAAGAAGGTAAATGACGAGTAGGAAATCACAAGATGGCATCAGTATTAGCGACTACAATGGGTTTTACTTGTAGGTATCGAGTTGCATGTATGTTTTCCTCACTAGTTTTGGCATGCATGGCACATGCATGTTGTTTCTTGGTCATGACCTGTCACCAACATGGAGGATTGCCTAGATTGATAGTGGATTTGCCTAGCCTTTCCATTTCCTGGATAGCCATAGTGATTGTGGGTTTATTTCCTTGTTTTGTTTTGGTTGGTTCTCATGTTTCCTTAGCTTGGGTTGAGTTATTAGTTTTTAGAAGCCTTGGTTGGACAAACGCTTTAGAAGCCCTATAACAACTTGGGTTGAGTTACTAATCCCGTATCCTGGGTTGGAAAAACACTCTGGAAGCCCTGTAACAACTTGGGTTGAGTTATTAGTCTGGGAATACTTGGTTGAACAAACACTCTATAAGCCCTTGATGGGTTGAGTTATTAGTCCTGGAAGCCTTGGTTGGACAAACGCTCTGGAAGCCTGACAATAGTTGTGGGTTGAGTTACTAGTCCTGGAAGCCTTGGTTGGACAAACACTCTGGAGCCTAGCAACAACCATGGGTTGAGTTACTATTCTTGGGAGTCGGGTTGGAACAAACGCTCTGAAAGGCTAGGATAGAGACTGATCGGATGATGGTTTTGGTGATGTCCCACCGTGAGGTGGAATCACTATTTGATGGGTTGAGGTGGAAGGTCTCTTGAAGCCCTAGATGGTTTTTGATTGATGTGTTCTATGAGATCCCACATTCATGCTTGGAATATGGCACGAGGGTGAATGGCTGAAGAGAGAGTTGGCTCAACCATTCTATGATCAGGTGGAACGTGGAAGTCCCATTTCAGGTTTGGATTTTGCATCATTAATGAAAGGTTATTTCTCATGGTATTTATATGAGTATTATGATGGATTATATGTGATGTATATGGCTGTGATTTCATTGATATTTCTATCTCTATTATGCTGGTTATGTATATGTTTTATTACAACAACTATGTATGGCTCTCATTGTGTTTTTACTTGTAAATGAATGAACGATGTATCTATGAACTAATGGATGGAATGGAAGTTAAAGTGATAAGGAAACAATGCTTCATGGCAAATTTGAGATAAGTATGAGACCCCTATGCTCAGATATGTTATTTACACCTGTAGGTTGCATATTTATTAAGTGTCTGACAATTTTTTTGTTTTGTTTTGTTTTGTTTTGTTTTGTTTGTTTTGTTTTTTTTTGTTTTTGTTTTTTTGTTTTTGTTTGTTTTGTTTTTGTTTTTTGTTTTTTGTTTTTTGTTTTGTTGTTGTTGTTGTTGTTTTTTTTTTTTGATGGCTAGTAAGGGTGTAGTCAAGGTCTTGAACAAGTATTTTCTTTAGTACTATCATTTCCATGCTATTTTACTGATTTGAAGAGATGGTTCAATTATGGGCAGTGATCTAGGCTCTGGGGCTGAAAAAGTGGCTCAAATCCAGAGTCGCTGGCATAGCACTGGCAAATTGGGTCTTTGGTTGCTGGTAGGCAAGAGTGTGAGAGCGACTATAGGGTTACAATCGCATGCATGCCTTGTCATGGGAGTGATTTTGGGTTTAATTCATCTAAATGCTAGGTTAACGCAGGGGTTGGGCACATGGAGTGGTGGATTAGCTCCTAGGGGTCCTAAAGTGCCTGAGGGAGGTCCGTGTGTTGTGTTTCTGTCTATACCATTTCCTTGAGGTTACCTAGGAGTTTTAATCATATCATAGTAGCCTCTCGTTGCATGTTTACCCCGGCTGGCCAGTTGCTTGGGTAGATGTGGGAGGAGGGTGTTACAGAGGCCATCTGGATGAGGAAGATTCTGGTTGGTTTGTTTGGTCAAAAAATGGATCCAACTATGATTTACTGTGATAATCAGAGTTGTATCAAACTCTTTGAAAATATAGTTTTTCATGATTGGTCCAAGCATATTGATATCCAGTATCATCATCTTCGATATTGTGTGCAGAGGTGGATTATGTTGTTGGAGTACATTCCCACAGAGGAGCAGGATGCTGACATTTTGACAAAGGCATTATTAAGATGTAAATTTGAGTTTCAAAGAAACAGGATCATGGTAGTTGATAATCCCTTTCTTATTGAGAGGGAATCTTAAAAATTGCAACAAGAAATTCCAATTTAATTTGTCCTTGAAATAACTTGTGAATTAAAATTGAATTCTATTCTCACAACAACTTGTAAATAGTTAATTAAGTTAAATTGAATTAATTGACTTAGGAATTTTGAGTTAGAAGTCTATCTGGAGTTATGTAAGTGTGATCTCTCAATTTTAGGGGCCCAGGTTGAGTTCTTTGGTGTTGTAATTAGATAACTCAGTCTAACTGAGTTATAGTCAATTAAACTAGTTCTAACTGTTGGAGGAACTAGTAAAGGTCTAATAGTGGATTAGTGCACTAGTGCATCAACCAGTACCACACCAGTTAATTGAAGATTCACTCACAAATAATTCATGCATGTTAGTTCAAAGGAAGACCCAATTGAGACTAGAGTGCAAGGACAATGTACTATCAATTGTATGATTTTTCAAGTTGTATAGATCATGCATGTAATCAATTGAGGACCTAAGTTTGGATTGCACAATTTTGGAAGAAGGATTTCCCAATTAAATATGGGATGATCCCCTTGGGAATTGCGTAAGGAAATAGGGGCTTGGCATGCAACAGAGTTGGCTAAGTGTTGATTAGAGTGGGCTTGTGAGGCAGAGAGTTGATCATACTTGTGTAGGGTTTGTTCTAGTGATAACAGACATTGCATTTTCTTCTCAAGATTTCTGATTAATGCAGTATATATAGTCGAGGATTTGAGCAGTTGCTTTGCCAAAGAAATATTGTGTTATGTGCGATTGATATTCTTTCTCTTGTTGATTATTTTTTTCATTAATCATTATTGGTTTCCTCTTTTGAAAGTAGAGTAGATTCTTGTCCCGTGTTTTACAAAATTACATGAGCTATTGAATCTACAGAAAAATCTACAGGCTTATCCATGACATACATCTGTAACACATCTTAAATCACCTGATTTACCCTCTCTAGATTCCCATTTGACTCCAGATGATATGTGTACTAAAGGTCAAATTGGTCCCAAACCCCTTGAACAAGCCTTTCAAAAAGATTGATGTAAACTTAGCATCCTTGTCTGAAATGATTGGCTTGGGCACTCCATATAGCCTTGCAATTTTATCATATATATTTCTGCAATGTTGGGTTCCTTGTGTGTTGAATTTACTAAAATAAAATGGGTAGCCTTAATGATCCAATCTATTATCACTCAGATTTTCCTAGAAGTTGTAAGAAGAGGAAAGGGGTCCGAGGTAACCACAAGCCAACTTTTGGGCACATAATCTAGCCAATCTATACCTAGAGAGGGCTTTCTCTTTAAGATTTAGCTTTGTTTTATAAGGTTTTAGGCTAGTTGTTGGAGCTTTGGGGTTTTAATTGAGTTTGTTGGTGAAATTCAATAACAGAGGGGTATCACTAAGTACTTCAGGCCATTGGGCTAATGGAGTCAAAGGAAAATGGCTCAACTGGATTTCGTTTCTTTGCAAAGGATGGCTTCACAGGGCAATATAGCTAAATAGGGAACACATGAAGACTTGAAAATATGAGATGGGTTCAAAAGTGAAGAAGGGCAATTAAGAATCTTTCCACATGTCTTGAGAGAAGAGAACTTGACTGATCACCAATAAAGAGAAATTAAGAATTCTTTACTAAATGATCAAAATGAGTAAACTAGGAAACATGAACAATTAAGAATTCACTGCTTATCATAGTTTAGAGGAAAACATTGAGAATAAAAACGATTGAAAACAGATTGCACTAAATCACTTTTTGAATTAAACTTTTTAAATTTAATTTTCAGATATGGAACATAATTGAAATATTTAAACTGGAAAACAATAACACATGAGTTATAAGATACTTATTTGTCCAATGTATTGCACTTGAATCCTGTGAAAATTCCTTTGTATCAATTCTACATCCAACCAGCTATGAAAGATTTGGTCCAACAACACTTTACTCCAAAATAATCAGTTTTACATCAATGTCTAAGAATCCACCCTCAATACTCTAAATGAGGGAGTATTTATACAAAAACTTTACAATAAAATATCTCATAACAAAGTGAGATATATTCTGAGATGACTAACTATATGTTACATGAAAATAGAGACAGATGGTCTTGTAGATAGCAGATAGAGGCAAACTGATGGTTTGCTGTCCCTATTCTTGTGAGTATGCTGGAGTCAGGCCCTATGATTGGGCATCTAGTTGTCTTTGATGTAATTCTGTGTAGCTGCTCTGCTTTTTCTCTTCTTACTGATACACTTTAACCTACTCTGATACTCTTTATCTGTTTGATCTCTGTTTATCATCTTTACCATCACTGACTGCAGTAACTAATCAAAATTTACTTTTTAGCAAGGACAAATTACAAAACTTCTAGCATTTCTTCCCACCATTTTGGTTGTGGTATTTTTGTCTTTTGAATTTTTCTGAGGATTTCGTCAGTCTTTGTGTACCTGAAAAAAGTAGGCTGAACTGGAAACAAATGTTTTAGCTCATGTTCAACATAGAAGAGGTTCTCTAGACTGTCATAGAGAACTCTGCCCGTAGGCAGTGCCTTTGGTGCTGATGTGCTGGTTGATGAACTTGCTTGGTTATTTGCATATTGATCCAGTTTATCAACATAATCTATGCGCCTCATCAATTTATCACTTATAACTAAAGGACTGTGTAGCCCTTTATTCTATAAAATACCAAATTTCTCCATAAAAGCATTAATTTCCTCCTACATGCTTTGGCATCTTCTTTCCAAATTTTGCATCAGAGACCTTTTAGTCAATACCTTTTTTACTTCCAGAATAGTCCATGTTCTGTCTTCAGTGCCCAGTTCTTCAAGTTGATACTTATTCTTGCTATTCAAAAAATTTATGAGCCTGGTGGCTTCCTCAGGCATCCTTCCTAATTCTGCTTTTGTCCTCTGGATTTCTTCTAGGGTTGCTTTTACTAAATCAGTTTGTTCAAATATTATTTGTATTGATGGCCAAACATCATTTATTGAATGAGTGATGTTGGTCCAAAGAATCTTCTTAATATCTACCAAAGGTTTGTCAAATGTGAGGTCCTTTTCTAATGATTTCACCTTTTGTTCTAACCCCTTAATTGCCCTCACTTTTTCTGAAAAATTTATCTTTGAAAGGTCATATTTATGTTCCAAGATATCATATTGTTCTTTCACCTTTTGCAACTATGAAACTTGTAGCTTCATCTCCTCCATTGATTTTATCAATTATTCGGTGCTCAAACTTGAAATACTTCCCTGTGCTATTCCTGCTATTGCTGCTCCTATGGTTGTACCTGTGACTATCTCAACTGTGACTAAGGGGGCATTTGGGGCCAAATTTGTTCCAAGGGTTGAAGGGAATGTAGTTGAGACTACTGGTATTGCATTGGGAGGCTGAGAGGTCGACTCTCCCTGCTCGTTCTTCAATGATTTTTCTAGCTCTTGTTTGGTCTCATTCAATCATTCATTAAGCTTTAGGAGCAAGTCCATAAGCTCTTCTTCAAACCTTTGTTGTATGAGCTCAACAGTCTGTGGATGCCTAGAAGGAGGCAACTTTAGCTGCATTCTTAAGGCAGCTATGTCTTCATCTTTCTCTTTAATTAAGGCTTCTACAACCTTCACATCTTTCGGATCATGACCTAACCCAATGATCAATTATTCTAAAGATTTTATTCTATTGTCTTTAGCCTGTGAGGAGGCTTTCTCCAACTGTAATTAGGTAGTTGTATTATCTAAAGAATTCTCCAGTTTATGGGCCATCATGGCCTTACCAGTCAATGTAGAGTAGACCATCTCCCCTATCTGTTTGTGTAACTCGATTTGGTCCAAGGGATGAATGTCCTTTGACATGACTTCAAAATTGGTTCTGAGGTAATCTGCTGCTGATTGAGGTTGCTGCATTTTAGGTTTGAAATAACTCCTTATCATTTCACCTTCTTTGATGTCATAGGCTAACATCAACCTGTTTTTATTAGTGGGAGCCATTTTCAAACACTGATTGTAAACCTAGATCCTCAATGGCTCATTTCTAGCTTTTATTTCCTTAAACTTCTTTTTGATATCTGGATTGTCTTGTCTTGGTGGCCTAAAAGATGATACCTTTACACTTTGTTGTATCTCCAGCTCCTGTCTCTGTGAGCTTGTAGATGTCCCACCTACTGGGAAAGTTTGATGACTATCTACACCTTCTTTTCTTTGACTATCAGTAGTTTCTTCAAAAAATTCCTCTTCTGAAAGAGGATTTAGCCTTTGCCTCTTAGCACCAGGATGTTCTGAGGGTCCACTGGCAGGGGTAGCTACTTCCCTCTCTCTCTCTTTTTTCTTTTCCTCATTCAGAGGAGTTTGCAATATTGGGGGTTCTCCCACATTGACTTGAGTTGAAGGAGTGTGTATGTGGGCCTTTTCCTTAGAAGTTTCAGGCTGATTAGACATTATTGACTGTTCTGTAGCCTGAATGCTTGTCTCTGTTTCTTTGCCTTTGGAAGTCCTTGTGAGTGGTGTATCGTTCTGCTGTGAGTTCTTTTGAGAGTCCCCAGCTGTTGAGACACTTATCCCTGATGCTGACTTCTGAGAAG
Organism: Pinus taeda; assembly: GCA_000404065.3. Lineage (NCBI taxonomy): Eukaryota > Viridiplantae > Streptophyta > Pinopsida > Pinales > Pinaceae > Pinus > Pinus taeda. The sequence continues at coordinate 61,925 of APFE031206750.1, forward strand.
TTTCAAACTGCACTTGTCCAAAAGAGTCTAGGTCAAGAGTCTTTTCAAGATATTTCATTACATTTTCTATGTTGACCAGCTCACTATCAGTTTCTACTAAGGTCCCTTCCCTCCATTCCTCCATGTTGGCAAACTGTTCAATTTTTGGGATTCTATGGTGTATATATGGTGACAACCTATTCTTCATTCTTCTATCACAGGTAAAGCTACGAGGGTCATATGGAACCCAACCAAAACTTTTGTGTAATTTAAGGTGATCTTCTAAAATTCTCTCTGCTTCCCTCCATGCTTCTCTATTGTTACAGATGAAAGGGCCTAATTGATTCTTGATTCCGAGTTGTGCTTTCTTTTTGGCTTTGTGAAAATGAACCAAGTTTGAATGTATAATTTGTCTGAAATATTCCAATGCAAACAGTCTCATTGGAACATATTTGGGTAGCTTGAAAGGGAAAAGCTCGCACCCATATATCCTGATTTCTATATAATTTTGGTATAAATACCAGTCACATATTCTGTACTGCTTGGAGAGCTAAAGGATATTTTTAATGTCACCACTGATCTTGGGAGGGGAAGTCCCTGTCATTAAGGTGGTTGCTGGATGAACAAACTGATCAATAAACTCATTATAGGAGTAAGGGGAATCAAAGTTTTTATGGAAAATGGAAGTCCAAAAGATAACAGACCTTGGATTGCTTGGTATAAAGCTTCATAACAGGGAAAGGGAAATTTTTTGACTGATAATAAAGCATGAGATGATATATGAAGGTGGTATATTTGAAAACTCCTTCATTGTCCAGTCTCATGAACTATTCATGAATTTCATCAGCAATAAAGGATGCATAATCATACTTAACAACAGGGGACTGTCCAGGAGTAAAGATTGACAACAACACTAGGGTTAACTCATCAACAAATTCACTAGTGTTGAATCCCATAACTAAAGATATCATATCAACTATGAGTCTTCCCATATCTGTGAAGAAAGTTTGCATATAAGGAGGTGGGCCCTTAGGCTGATGTTTCTGTAATATGAAAGTCTAACAGAGACGATTAAGTTTTGATTGGGATAATTTAGTTGATTTCTCAAGTAAATCCCCAATGGAAATGGGAGTGAGAGCTTGACGGGGTGAAATTGCAACATCTCATTGATTGACTCATCAATTATTGGGAATATAACTATTTGGCTAGGAGACATAATTGTTTAGCGGTTAGGGTCATAATTGGCATGGCATTGATGAATTATATCAGGGAAAACATGGACTGAGGGGAGAAAGTATATGGGAAGATTGGATTCCCACAGCCCTAGGACATCAGAGCCATTCAGGTGGTTATCTCTACTTTGGAAAAAGACTTTGAGGTGATTTTTATCAAAGGAAAGGTCTCTTATTTGGAAGTCCTTATCTGCCAAGGGTAGATGGTCTAAATCTCGATGAGGGGCATTAATAGGTGCAACATTCAAAGCCACCGAGGTTGCCATTTTTGGTTCTTGTGGATTCAGAAGGAAACTATAGTTTTCTTTGTGAAATGGGGAACACAGAGGCTATGGGGGACTTAATTGACGAAAATAATGACTGAAATATTATAAATTTGGTTCTTTTCCACCAATTTACAGTGGAAAACTTATAACTTGCAGGGTTTTGTTGGGAATTGGATAAATACCTATTTTATAGGGATGAGCAGGGAAATACAGGTATTGGCTGTGACTAAAGGGCTCTGAGCTGCGTCGGCTGCGAGTTTTTGAGCAGGTTGGTGGTTGAAAACTTCAAACTAATTGACCTCGACGTTCTTTTGCATGGCGCACCGGTTTATAGTATAAAGCAGTGAAAATGACTTGTTTGTTTTATTTACAAAGTCAAGGGTTGGCAGGGGTTTTCGGTTTTCGAATGGATGATGTCAGCAGAAAGTGATATGACATTTTTTTTCATGTATGGGAAGGCAGTAATTGGTTTCATATCATACCGCTTTTGGGGACGGGCAATAATGGACCTTGAGCCAGCGATTCCGTAGAACTTTCGACGCGTGGCAGACGCACTGTGCAAAAACCGCTTTGTGATCGCACACTATCTCGAGGTCACAAAGGGTCGCGCGATATTCATAATGGTCGTCAGATCTTGAGGACCTGATTGGACAGTTGACGGAAGATGCGATATGATGGAGTTTAGCAAAGGTGGGCCCGATATAATTAAGGGTTAATTTAACCATATCAGGAGTGGCGGGATAGGTCGGGGAGGTTATTAATTAACCATAAGGGTTAATTAATCCCATATTTTTTCAGTGGGGGATTAAGGGCTTTTAATTAGTTACTGGCTAACTAATTAATCCCGATTAAGGATGCATTATGGTTATCACTAAACCGAGGGGCGGGATATATAGAAATTCAGGGTTTTTTTTTTTTTTTATATTTAAATAATACGGGAAAGGGTAAACATTATAAGGGAATTATATAATATAAGTTAAAAGTTAATATGATAATGAAATTGAAAAGCGCTAAGTGTAAAAACAGTTGATATGTGTATTTAACTTAGGATTAAGTGAAAAAAGGGTTTTTTATGAGAAATATTTGAAATTTTCCTAAGTAAAATAGGATTTTACTTAGGAAAAGACTTGTGAAGGTGAGTGAATAATTTATGAATGATTTTAAATACTTAGGCTTTATAAATTAATGGGCCGAGGGTTCGGTCCCTCCAGAAGTTAGAGAAATGCTCTGAGCCCCTCTAATTTAGAAAATACCTTAGTATTTAGGGGAAATTAGTGAAATTTTTAGGGAAAATGAGAAGGGGAGTTAATTATTTGACTTTGCTTTGCTTGAGATGTTTTTCAATGTGCTGTATGCCTTGGCCTTGTAATGAAAGTAAAATATTAACATACTTAGAGTCATCTTTCATCACATATAATTCTGCAACATCATATACCTACCCTACCTACTTATCCTAACATTTTTACTTCTTTATTTGGGTGCACTTAGACTAGAAAACCCTTATTAATTTTTCTTCTTTTACATGGCAAAGCCTATCTAAGTCTACACTTATCACATGCGAGGGCTCAGATTAAACTGTTGAGCTCGTTTTTCACTCTTCCTATCTACTTATTTGCCAAGATTACACTGTTTAGTCAGATATTTATTCTCTATTTCTACAACATAAAATTGAAATATGAATTAGCCAAGTTTAAACTGTTTGGTTATTCAAGAATTGTGGCATAAGTGACAAGCTGCACATAATTGTTTATTACACAAAGTGAAAAAGTAGTGGCATTTAGACTTGCACACTTTCCTGGTCTTTCTTTTGTTGGGGTTCATTTTCTTTCATTTTTTGACCATTTTTATTCTTTTTACCCTTTGATTTTTCTTTTAGGGTATACCCTCTTTACATTTTTTATTTTTTATTTTTATTTTTTTTGAAAATATGGAAAACCTTTGCAACAAGAAAAAGTATGAACATATTACATAGCTCATCAAGTCAATCATGACATATGACACCTATTGGTATAGGGGCCTAACACAATCCACCACCACATTGATGGAATCATGTTGCCTTATAATTCCAAGTAGTTTTGTAATAAAATCAATTCATTTAAATTCCCACTTCCACTGAAGAATGGGTGTTGGTTATAGTAATTCAGTTAGATGTTATGCTTAACCTTTACTTTTTTGAAGTCCAAGCACAGGAAATGCAATCAACCACTTCTCTTTTCATGCATGGCCAAAAATATTGGTTCTTAACAACTAAAATGGTTTTTAGGTACCCTTAAATGTCCAACATGGAGTACATTATGCATCTCACTCAATGTCATATTTATCGGCCCTTGAGAATTTGGCACATAATTTTTTCCTTTAAATGTGAGAGTGCCATCCTCTTTCAACACATAGTTTTAATGGCGTGGATGTAAATTATCTTGTTGTAGCTTTTCTTTAATTTGCATCTATTATTAATACGGAATTGCATCCTATAAAAATATTTTTAAATAAGAATTATCATTTCACATGGTTGTAACATGAATTCATGTACAGATTTGTTGAGCACATCAACCACTTTATCCCGCCCCCCTATCCTTGCCCCCCCAAAACTCTCCCACCCCTTGAATGTCATAAGGAACCCTCCAAGCCTTTCCTTACATGCATTAGTGCACATAATGAATTATTTATTTTAATCGATTGTCTTTAAAAGTGGAACACTTGTTAAAAACTTCTTCATATGTTGGAAGGCTTCTTCACAATCACAAGTTCATTCAAATATGACACCCTTCTTTTGCAAATAATTGATTGGGTGTGCAAATTTTTTAAATCCCTTATATGAACCTCCTATAATAGCCTACTAGTCCCATAACAGACCTAATATTTGTCACATTTTTTTGGTGTCATGCATTCACTAATGGATTTGATCTTTTATGGGTCCATTGTGACACTTTACTCTAAGAGGACATGGCCCAAGTAAGTAATTTTCCTTTGGAAAAATGAACATTTTCTCAAATTGACCTAAAGTTGATACTCCCTCAACACTTGTTCTTTCTCTTCTTTAGAATTTGAATAAATGAGGATGTCATCCAAAAAGACAATGATAAACTTGTCCAAATAATTCCTGAAAATGCAATTCTTTGGACACATGAATATAATCAGTGCATTAGATATTCTAAATGGCACCACCATAAACTCTTAATGGTCATATTTGGTTCTAAAGGTTGCCTAGTTGATGTTATCCTCCTTAATCCCTACTCGACGATAACCCAACCTTAACTCAATAGCAGATAAATCTCTTGCTCGTATCAGCTGATAAAAAAAGTCATTTATCCTTGGCAAAGGATACTTATTCTTCACAATCACCTTATTGAGTTGCTTAAAATCTATGCACAATCTTAATGTACAATCCTTATTTTTAACAAAGAGCATCGGGGTACCCCATGATGACACACTTGGGGTGTATGTAGCCCTTCTTTAGAAGCTTTTCAACTGAATTTGTAATTCCTCAAGACCTAGCATGCTCTTTCTATATGCGGTCTTGGACATTCGGGTAACTTTAGACACCAAGTCAATGGGAAAATCAATAGCCCTCTTAGGTGCAAATTTGGGATTTCACCAAACATATCTTCATATTCTCTTGGCAATAGATGGTCTTTAATGCCTGGTACCTTGTCCTTAGCTTTCTCTTCCTTTTAGGATCCATAAATTTGGCACCCTTTTTTGAAACCTTTCTTTAGTTGCATGTATGATATTTCCTTGATAGGAAAAAGACCTTGGAATCCCCTACACTTTTATTTGATTCTCTTCTACATCAAGGAAAGTGAATGTCTTGTTACAATAATACAGGACAACACAATGCTTGTCTAACCAATCCATACCAATAGGGAAATCATATGAGCCCAAAGGTATGGCATTCAAATCTTCCCTTGTTCTTAGGCTATTCGTGTCAATTTAAGAATCTTTAACTAGCTCATTTCTTTTCCTCTTGGTCCTTATAGCTATTTAAATTGACCAAGTGTTGCCATGCTTGCTTATCTTTAACTGAAATGTTTCAACAAGCCTATGATCTATATAATTATGGCTAAGTATATAATAAATTAAAATGGCTATGGATTGGTTGTTAATCTTACCTTATACCTCTATTGTGTGAGCTTGATGATCAACCTAAATATTGTCCAAGGCTACATAAATTTTGGGCATGTATCTGACCATGTCCTCCACTGTATTAGCCACTTGAATGTCATGAATAATCCTCACTTTACCTGCTTATTTAGTGAGGATGTTGTACACATGGTCTCCCTCATAACCCCAACACCAATTTGGATGATATATTGATATTTTCCATAATGAATCTAATTCTTTACCTCACATTGGGTCAATTGAGTTTAATAATTTTCTTAATGTTGTTCCTAAAAAATGAAACCTTGTATCCCTTCTTCCTCTGGTCAATTTTATCATCGTAAAAAGAAGGTAAGCCAATTATGAATATTTTTATTTTGATAAAGGAATAATGACGAGGAAGAAAATGGAGTTTGTGTGCGCTAGGGTTTCAACTGTAGGATATGTGGGATTAGTCTCGGTCGCCATGAAAAATATCGACTTTGGATTTGAGGCTTCAAGCCTTAGGTGGGCTCACATGTTGAGATTCCTAACCTGTGGGAGAAATTTGGATTATGGTGATCAGGGTTGGCAGAATATTTAGAGGACAAAGCTCATGGCCCTGTGGTGGCTTCCTTCTTTGGGGCAACCAAAGTGATTGTGCCTTGTATCAAATGAAACTTCATCCACTTCATGCCTGAGGCATATGGAATACCAACCCTACTGGGTTGGTTGAATAGGGCTTTCTTGACAAGAAATTTTGCGGATGGGATTGGAGATTTTGAGGATGGCGGCGGTAGAAAGTTACTTACGGATGATTTTTTTCACGACATACCGGTGTTGTTCCCCGGGACCCCTCTATTGTAACAATAGAAACACATTCACTGTCGTGATATTGATCAGACAAAATCCCGTGCGCTCAGATCTGTAGATATACTTGCATCTTAACTCCATAGTGGGGGATTGGCATCCACACCAAATAAATCTGCATGAAGCCTCAGATATGGAGAAAAAAAATCTAGATCAAGATTGTTTGGGCTTAGATATAATAGTTTCAGAGATCAATAAGGCCAATCACCCTTTGTCCCAGGATTTCTACAGAAATTTTCGCTATCTTAAGCCAGATCTGGATAATACCCATCGAGCTAGCATAGATGGGGCAGCTCTTGCTTCGAATCTCTCCAACAATCCCTCCAAATTGATCTCAACAGAAAATAGGTCTTCAGGAGAAAAATTGATTTTCGACATCAAGTTGGACATTGACTCTCTACAACAGGTAAACCCAATCTACTTTCAAATATTTCTAAAAACCCTTGTCGGGAAGTCTTCATTAGTTTGGGTGCATGCTACAGACAGGGTGATGCAACTTAAGCAAAACATCATGCAAAATATCGAATACCCTGTACATCTGCAACACTTGATTTGTGGGGGTAGATCAATGTAGGATAACCAGTTCTTGATGGATAACAACATCTTACCAGCATCCTCCATAACTCTCAACCTGTGATTGAGAGGTTGAGTTGCACCTCCAGTGAAATAAAAGGTGTTGAAGGAGGTCCTAGAAGCAGAACATATAAAGGCATAGATTCAAAACAGAAACACACAAATGGAGGACTCTCCTACAAGAACATACTATAGGGAAAAATTGCAGCTACAACACCTTCAGATCAAGCATGTAATTCCCCCAATCCTTACGTAGTTGAGCAATTGAACTACATTCTTGAACTGAACATAGAAAATCCATAAATAGACGACCATTGTACTACATTTGAATCACAAGCCATTATATGTTGATTCAACTATTTCGAGCCAAAACCAACATAGCTCTTTCAATGGATTTTCACAAACTGGACAATACATTGTGAAATACACCTCTGCTCCAAAGTGTTCTTCATTATAAAATTCCCATCATTGGAAGCAAGAGACATTATTCTTCAAGAAGGACTGTGGTTTTGGGGATCAACGTGACTCTTCATTACCCCTTGGTTTCTAGAATTTGATGCAAATACCATGGTCGTAACCAGAATTCCAGTATGGGTTGGACTGCACAATTTCCCTCTATATTTCTAGGACAATCGAGTCCTAGCAGGTATTGGGAACATCATAGGGTGATACATCAAAAAATATACACAACAATTGGAGGAAAGAATCTACACCTTCACACGAATATGTGTCGAAGTAGATCTCAACAAAGGCTTACCATATCGCATAAAACTAATTCACAACTAGTGGAATTGGACACAACTATTAAATTATGAGAACACAACTTTCAGATGTAGAATCTGCTGACAAACAAGACACCTTCAAAATATGTGTCTTGAAGCCAAGAAAGACACCCAAAGAAAGAAGAAGACTGGGAAACAACCCAAAGAATGGAAATTTCCCCCACCCGAGTTTGATGAAGATGAGGATGAAGCAGTGGAAGAAATCACCCCCAATGAGAACAACAAAACATCAAATGAATCAGAAACACATGGGAAAACCTCACAAGATCCATTTGAATTATAAAGCAATCCAATATAGCCAGCAAATATACCTGAAGTAAAGGATTCCAGTGGAAATAAACGTCTACATACAACAGACAACTCAAATTCAGACAAGGACACTGCAAGACCAGAAGTAGCAAATCAACTTGCTCTTGTCTCTTCCACACCATCACAAGGGGAATGGTGCAAGGTTGAGAAAAATAAATGGAGAAAAGATCAACTTTTCTCTTCATCTGTATTTTAGTTTTTTTTTTGTATGAACTTATGATCGTTAGTCATTGACTTGATGGTGCAATGCTCTTAAGCATATGCAACATGTAATTTTGTTTTCATTAATAAAATTACGAATTTTCCTTGGGAAAAAAGAATATTTTTATTTTGACTTCCATCCATAATAAAATTGACATACCTCAACATCACAAGGAATTTTCTGTCATATTCCTCCATGGTCGTGCTCCCAAGCTTAGTTCAAAGAAATCTTGCATATTTTGGTCATAGTAGTGTTCAGACAAATATTTGTTTTGGAAACACATCTTGAAATACCTCCATGAGATCCTTTTCTCATCCAATTGCTTGACTTGTTTGAGTTGGTTCTACGAAATTGATGCTTCACTTTGCAAACAATAAATTGCAATTGTGGCCTCCAAATTATAAGATCACTTATCCAATCAGAGATATGTCCTCATCCCTAATAACGAAGCTTCAACTTCCTCACCATCTCAATGATCACCATCAAATGCAAGAGGCTTAATCTTCCTAAGATCTCCTTGCAAGTCATCCATTTCAAACCTACTCCTCTGATGTATGATCAATGTTATTCTTGGGCTACTTTTAGACTCATAGGAAACATAATCCCTCTTGGCTAAAACTTTTGGCGAATGCATTGATGCTTACCAACACTTCTGGAATGCCTTGAACTTATAACATCCTCACTCTTCACCCGATATTTGTGTTCCAGAATATGATCCCTTATTTATTTGCTTTTGCAAATTATTTAGGATTTGTAAAATTTGAGTGTTAATGTGATTTTTCTCCTCTTTGAATATTATCGACCTTATAGATGAGAACCTCCATCTTGAGACTCCTTATGGTCTCCACTAGCTCTCTAATATTTGATTTTCCCTCTCCATATCCATTTGAATATTTATCAATATTTCCAAAAATAACATGCATTCCCCATACTTCCTCCTCATGGCTATATGATACCTAATCATCCTCCATGTTTCTAGTTCCCATCTTGATTATGCTTGGTTATTCCTCTACCCATACTCTGCAATGTGCATTTAATAATTATATCAATGAAAATTAAATCAAATTTAAATACAATTATTCAATTTGATGAAATTGAGGGCATTATGATCTTGTAGGCCGTGAATGACCTTCTTTGGATTTCTTGAAGAAATTTATTGCTCGGTTCTAATTTCTCTTCTCATGCTTTCCATTGACTACTCATTTTCTCAAATTTGCTGAAAGTTATGGCTTGTAGAAGTTTAACCTATTTTCTTATATTTTCCCTTTTAATCCCACCAAACATTTTCTACTAATCCTTGGAGATTTGGATGTTCATATTCCAATTCCATGACTATATTATATGATCTAAGAGTTTTCCATTAACTTCTTCTATGCTCCATTACGAGTTATGACTTAGAATTTATGCCTCCTAGAAGTGATATGACACCTTATTACTCAATCTGTACTGTTCTAGGTGTAACTTTTGCATACTAACTTCATTTGTGCTCACAACATCTCGTTAGAAAGCTTTGATAATTGAGCTTTATCATTTAACAACCTAGGTCTTTTTGTGCCAAAGGTACACACAAAACCCTAAAATTTCCCAAAAAATCATTTTTTAGGGACTCAAAATAACTTCAAATGTTTTGGACTTGGAAAATATTGAGAAAAATCAAGTAATATTTACAAAACCAATAGATATTGTGGTGTCCAATACAATATCTAGGTCAACATGGCACCTTGAGCTGAGTTGAGCTCACCTTCCAACTTTGTGCAATAATAACATAAAAATATACAACAACATGAAATCCATGGAAACTATCATAGAAAAGGTCAAAAAATGTTTTCACTAAGCCCCCTAACATGTACATGAATGGTTCCCTCTTGACACATGGCACTATGTGGCCACCTTTTCTCTCTTTTTTTCTTTTCTTTTTTGACCCCACCTGGGCCCTATAATCCATGAAACACGTTTATGATGATTGATGGGATGGGAGACTCCCACCTTTTATCCTTTGGTGCACCATTTACCCGCTATGGAGACTAACTATTGAGATCAACCCAATCCAATAGTAAAGACTAAATTCAAACTTAAAAGGTGATTGAAGATTAATGACGTCACTTGAATCCAAAGATCCAATGGCTGAAATCGATCTAATCTGATGGTGGAGATTAAATTCGGACCTAGAGAAGATAAAAGGTTCATGAGACCTTGAATCTAAAAGATCCAATGGTTAATATCGATATGAAACTGAATTCAATACTAGAGATGATCTAAGGTTAACCATACAATATAACTCTAAAAAAATATAATGAAGGAGATTTGTCTAATCCAACAATTTAGATTGAATTTGGACTTAGAGGTGCTCAATTGATAATGCACTAACTCTACTTTGAAACATCTAATGGTTGAGGATGATTACAATCCAAAATCCTTATTTGATCTGGATTGTGTGACGTCCCCCTCGTTAATAATTTTCTCATTGTGAGGGGACTTTGTTATCCCCTTGCTAATATTTCTCTCATCGTAAACAATTGTAATTGTTTAAAAGGTTGAGAGAGGGACACAAATTCCATTGCTTGAGGGAGTTGTTGTTTTAAATATTAGTCCTAGTTAGATGAGTGGTTTTAAATGGGGTTGATTTTTCCATAAATTAACTAAAAAGAAGAGGACTAGCCTAAGTGTCCTTTATCTTCAACAACAAGAAAGAAGAGGACAAGAGCTTAAAGGCAACATGGGTTGTATTGTCCTGGGGGGGTTGATTGTTGTACAAATCATGGAGAATGATGGGCAGTTAGTTTGTTGAGAAAAAGGAAGGAGAACTTGGATACATTGATTCATTCACACATGTGCTCTCACTCACATACGCACAAAGGCTTATGTAGAGAGAAGAAGCCCTCTAGGAGCACGTAGAACAATGAAAGGCTTCTTCGCATGTACCTTGTTATGAGAAAAGGAAATTCCTCCAAATTTGAAGAGGAGAACGTAGAGCAAACAACATCCCATAATAATTTGTTTTTGTTAAGATTTGGAGAGTTTCTAAACCAGCTGAAGATAAGTATTTGATCATACTTCTTATATTTGAATATTATGCATAGGTTGTCATACTAGTTGCATGCTTATGCTGGTGATAAGGAATGTGATTCATGTATGTTAATGGACATGCATTTTCTATGTGCGTGGTTAAGGAATGGCTAAGTTCTAGTAATTGTTGTGTAAGCATGAAAAATTGTGGTTCTTTCATTAATTTTGACAAGTATGAGTTGTTGGTTGTTGTTGTTTACTTTCTCTCTGTATGTGAGTTTTTTGATTAAAGGAAACATGTTTTCTCCTATGTGAGGGAGATACTCAAGTTCCCTTTGATTCTGGAGAAATGCGCTCGAATTCATCTTTATTTTGTGTAATCTCATGTTCATATATTTTTCCTAGTTTAGTCATTGAATTCTTGTGTCTTCCAATGAGTATTCATTTGTCACGATGCTAATGTAAACCAGGAAGAAACTCGTAAAATTTTATAAGTGTTAAAGGATTGAAAATTTGACTTGAAGACTCCTGTAGGACCTGCCAAGTCGGAGGTTAGTTGAAATGACAGAACCTCGAGTGAATTTGTGCTTGGCATAGGGTGAGAAAATTGAGTAGTCAACAGGCCCACACGTCGAAAGTCGGGCTAGGTCAAGAGTTGGGCTGGATGCCTTGGTCGATGGTTGGGCCAGTCGACTAAGTCGAGGTTAGAACCCTAGTTTGTAATGTGTTTGGAAATTATGTGACGAGGTCGACCTTTGATTTCTTGGAGGAAGTGCTTGTTCATGTGGATTTTTCCATGGTGGCAAAGCGAGCACATCAGGTGCCACATGTGGTTAGTACATTTTTGCCATGTGGGGTCAGTGATGACATGGAAAGGTGGTGATGGGCCAATCATTCGAATGGTCATACCTTAAGATGCATAATTCATGTCGAAGTAAAATTTATATTGTTGGAAAGGCCTTGACAAGACAAACACATCAATGGTATCCATTTAAGGTTTTGGAGAAGTTGGAAAAAAACAAAAAATTAATTAGACCCCATTTCCATAATTGTACCTTGAAGGTTTAGTCGGCATTGTAACCACCTCCTTCAAACCTAGTTGGGCTTGGGTTTAGGAGGGGGCGTGTTACAAAGTGGTATGAAAGCATCCAGGTTCAACACTTGGACTAGATGGGCTCTATCATGGGAAAAATAACAACTGGGTTCTTTCCAAGCCCTGGGAATATGTTTGTACTCTGTTACAGAGTTAACGAAGAAAAATGGGTTTCATATTGAATTTTAGAGAATGGATAAAGAAAATGTTTAGATGTTAAGAGGCGTTTTGTGATTAATTGAATGCATGTGTGGTTGATATGCTTACCTTATGATTTAATTATGTACCATGGTACTAATGATCGATATGATCTTATTGTTTTTGATGTGCTAACTTGCAATATATTGTTCGTCTAGACTTGTACCAATAAGCTTCCAACAACAATCCAAGGTGATGACACCTATTATGTATTTGAATTTTGTTTAAATCTAATAGTTACGTGTGTGTGTGACATCACATAAGATAAGACAATAAGAAATTAAGGATTAAAGAGATGAGGACAAGAATGGTACAATATAGCTTTGACCAATCACAACATGGATATGAAGAAGCAAGGATAGTTGAAGGAGATTTAGTGGGGAAGAGGGGAGAAGCAAACTCTCCTCACTAGATGGATATCTTGAAGAGCCTAAGGGCCGAGATTAGGAGTTGTAAGGTAGATAATGAAAGGTTGGTAAGGGCTTAGGAAAGGCAACCTGATGTAAATGCAGTCACACTACAAAGCCTCTTTGACTTACAAAGGCAGAGGAAACATGACTTGAGGGCTAGTCATAGAGACATGAAAAGCCCTTTTGAACCATAAGAGAGAACAAATGGGGCATGTTGTAGCTTATATTTTGTTGTTAGCTTTATTTATCAGTTATATCACTATCGGGGGTTTAACCTTAATAAAACTCCTTTATATTCTTTACTCCTCACAAAGTCTAAAAGAAATGAAGTATTTTATTTATTATATATCAAAATCACAAAGGAAACAATTGTTAAAGAATTGGCCCATGTGATCAAGTCAAATCGCAATATAAATAGTTATATGAAGCAGGTCCCGTTATATATATATATATATATATATATATAATATATATATATATATATATATATATATATATATATATATATATCTATAATATATATATGTTAGCGATGCGATTAGATCGCAATTGAAAAAGTGTAAGCGGGCAGTTATATGGAGTACTACCACGGGAATCACTGATACCAATTGCGATGAGCAGTTAATGAAGCACTGAACAGGTGGGACCCGATATAATATAATATATATATATATATATAATATATATATAATATATATATATATATTATATGTTGTAAAGTCCCAACGAGTTTCGATGCATTGTAAAGCCCCTCATATACATGCACATGGGTTCCGCCGATCGCGATTTGCTATGATGGACCCGAAGAAATATATGTTGCATTTTATAATGACAGTGGGTGTGGAGCTATAAAAAGTGTCTCTTTCACCTCTAATTACCTCACATTAATATGTCAATCTGGGAACATTTTGTTATTTCAAAGAGTGTCTCAGTCTGAGGCTATCATTTGCCAGAGTAATGCTAGTAGCACAATGTTTGAAAATACGAGAGTAAACGGATGCTTGTTTACAGCTAACTACTTCAAAAGATTAAACCACACATTTGGAAAACTAAGCAATTTATCAGTCAAGGGTTCGGTAGCAATAACCCATCCCTTTGGAAACTGATGGAAAAGGAAACCAGAGAATAGATCGTGGATCTGGGAGCCAGACAATAGATGTCAATACTCACTACAACCTGAGATCGTTCTTCACACCAAGATAACAAATAACAATAATTGAAATGACAAATAAGAAATGGAACAATAATTAAGAAATAGAACAACAATCCTGAAATGGAATAACAATTACGAAATAGAACATCAAATATGAAATGGAACAACAAACCTGAAATGGAACAACAAATCTGAAATGGAACAATAGTTAAGAAATAGAACAACAACTAAGTCTAACAAGCAGTAACATCTTAGTCTATCAGATCAAATGCACTAATCGTATTCTACAGGAATCAAACGACAATCCTTCACTCTTAAAGGCGGATTGAATAACACACCAAAATGGAACAACACTGATTACTGATGAATTATGGAACAACGCTTGAAAACCATATATACACACAACACACTTAAATAGTAATCTGATCCAGTTATCACCTCAGTTAGAAAGAGTGCGATTGCATCTCAAAATAGAACAACATTGTTTATAAATTCAACAATCGAAAAGAACATAACTTCCAAGATGAATTCCGTAATGTTAATGAACAAGTGCACATCACAAAAGCTCTGTAATTAAACAACAATAGTATTCTGTAAAGACCAGCGATATTATAACACCTAAAGGAACAGTGATACGATACAGAGTCAATACAATAGTTCTGTCTTTAGAAACCTTAATAATTTAAGCATAACAGAGATGTGATGTAAACTTACAAAACGCATCAGATTACCAAATAACGTCGATAAGCAAACCATGCAAAAACCAAACGTAATGGTACAAGAGCAAGTGTCCTCCAGGGCCGGGCCCTTAGCCTCCAGGGGTACACCGCTTGAAGTTATTCCAGGCTCAAAGATGAAATAGTAACCAAGTTTGTATTAATGCATAAAGTGAAATTACAATAGAGCAGTTCTTAACGAGACTCGATGATCAAAGTTTTGATCTTAAAGGAAATTACATAAAACATAACAACATCTAACTCTCCTCTCGAGCTAACAGTGCTGCCCCTTTTATAAGGGTGAAGACGGAGATATCTAAGTGCAGAAATAGATAAAACAACGATCCCTCAGGATCAAGGATCCTGAGGGATTCACCGAACCGTTAGTCCTCAGTCATTTCTTTTCTTTCCTGCGCCGAGCCGATATCTCCACTTCCTTTCCAGGGCTAATTCGCTTTGATTTGCTTTGCCTTGTTTTCATACGGTCTCCCGTCAAAGGGATAGTGGTTAACACATCCTTTTCCTTTCCTTTGGAGCGACAACTTCTTGTTTTTCCTTCTTCCTGCATAAGGAAATGAAAATTGTCAGTATTTTCGTCTTGCATATTAATCTCACATGTTTTATTACAATTATTTATCGTTTTCCGAGTTCATGATGCAAAAGGTTTGTAAGTTCTAATAAAAAGACGTAAAATAATTATCAACAACATACCTTCTTTAGTACTCCACACACCCCCCTGCTTACCCTTTTTCATGCCCCCATGAAAACATTGTAGTTGACGTGTAAGGCAGTGAGTGAGTAGGCTAGAGATGGAATCTCATGTGAAGGCCTACAACCATGATGCGTAACTAGGTATTTAAAGAAATGGCCTGTCTGACCCTCAGGCATCTCATACAGGGCTTGGTATCCGGGTGCAGGATGCCAAATGATTGGACTCCAGAACCTATATCCTAACTAGGATGGCCCTGCCCTCAAAATGATTTTGCCATAGAGGTGCAAGTGGTTGGCAGCTAATTTAAAATTCTCATACTTAAATGGTTCCCTGAGCTGGATATTCGGATTAGAGATTTGATACTGAAATTTAGCTGCATCAATGGTAGGGTCTTTGATAGAGAAAAGGTATTGTAATCCCTGTTGAAAAATTGCCTCATGCATGGGTCCTAATGCTTCAATTACACCTGGAGTCTTCATGAGGTTTCTATGTTTTCTCCACAACTGTATTGGATCCCTAGGCTCAGCTCTTATCCATAAATATAATCCGTTTTCTTGTCTTTGGAAAGCATTATAGGCTTTGAGCCATTTAATTTAATTAACCCCAAATGAAATAAATGCCTGTAATTAGATATCCCCAACAAAAGGGCCAGGGTTCAGCTCGGTCTCCTATTCTAATACAAGGTTATGTAAATAAAACTCACACAGTAGTCTCTGAACTTTTACCCCGTAGTGCTTACAGCAATTTATAAAGTCATTGATGGTGTTAATTTGTATGGGAGCACCTTCTTTAATAGCCTTTATTTTCAATTGAAAATATCGTTCCATTAAAAACAAGGCATAATTCTTAGCAGGGGCTCTACCTGCTAGGACATCATTGTATAAAGAACATAAGGTATCCATTTGCTTGATAACTATATCTAACCTACGAGTTACCTTCACGACTTTTTCTTCTTCCCTTCGCCACCCTTCAAAGGCTTGGCTTTTGGATAGATTGACGTTCCTAAGCTGCTGCTGTAGCTCTTCATACTTTTCTCAAGGGACCGTTTAATCTCTAAGCTTTTCTGTTGCTTGCTGAGCTTGCTTCAAACCCTTTCGTAGGGTTACCATTTTTGGATCTCTTTTCCATGCGGCAGTGGAGGTCGGGAGTTTTACCTGAACTTTCTATTGCGCTGTTTTGAGTTCATGACTCTTATCACTCCTGAAGGTGGTGCCTCCGTCTGAATTTCCTTATCGCGGGTCAACATCTCATCCATTTCTATCTTAACGTGGATATCAGTCCATTGTTGTTCCTTTTCAAATGGAACAAAAGTTTGTTTCTCAGCATCATTTGGAATAGTAGCTTGGTTTTCAACAGGGTTTTGAACAACAGGATGGAGTCTGGTCCTCCGCCCCTTTGTCTTGAGGGGTGTTGTTGGAGTAGTTGCATTTTTCCTTCCCGAAGTCCTTTTTACCCTTTGCCTTGCTTTTAGAATCCTAATCTGCTGGTGGAGCTGAAATATTATATTCAGTAATCTCTGCCGTTCCTTTCGCAATTCCCTAATTTCCACAATTTCCTTAGAAGGAAAAGCAGGCTGTTCACTGCGGCTTGGACTGTGACTAATTCCCTGATTTTCTCTTTGGGGTGTTTCTTCATTGCTTTGCTCTGGTTGTTCCGGGGCAAGAAACCTAACTGGTTCTGTTATTTCTTGGGTGACCTCCTTTTCTGCCCCTATTTCCTCTAGAATTTTTTCTGGTGTCTTCTGGTTCAACATCTCCTATCATATTTTCATCATGAATAGGCAGATTATCTTCTTTTGCCTCCTTTGCATGTGATTCTTCAGGTGCATTTTCCTCCTGAATTTTTTCCTTCGGCATGGAGGTCTGATGGACTGGAAGGTTGGCCATATTCGCCCATATTGGCCAAAACTTTTGCTAATTCATCCTCTCCCAATGGGTCCTGTAATGGGCTACCTTCGTGCTGTTCCGTTTCCTCCTCCTGCTCAGATTGCTCGGCTTCTTCTTCTTCAGATTGCTCAACTTCTTCTTCTTTTTCTCCTTCTTCTTCAGATTGCTCGACTTCTTCTTCTTTTTCTCCTTTCTCTTCAGATTGCTCGGCCTCTTTTCTTTTTCTCCTTCCTCTTCTTCCTGCATTCCTTTCTCATCGTCTTCCCCTTCTGGTCATGGGGGTTGCTCATATTCTATTTCTACCATCTGGATGGTGTTTTCTTAGGGCTTCTCCAGCCTCCCTCGTAGTCATGCTAGCCGGATCGATTTCCTGCGTTTTTCTAGACGCTCAGGTGTACTGGTGGCATGTTTATGTTTTGGGGATGGTGTGGTCAATCTTCCATTTATCATGGCAATTATCTCTTCCCAGCTGCTCTGCTGCTGGGTAAGGCTATGGCTGACTATTAACCGAATCAACCCATGATGACTAACAATTGACTCTACATGCTGTGCCTTTTCTATGCTCCGTGCAACATCATGAAGTAATGAATTCAAAAATGCAGGTAAATTTACAGAGCATTTTTGCTTTAGTACAGCTAAGAGTTTAAGATGTCGTGGTCTTACCACGTCTTTTCTGCCTTCACAGGTGATGTAGCTTTGAATGGTCTTCGCCAATTCCGCCCACGACTCTCCTAATGCTGCTGGCAGAACCCCCTTTCCTCTAATTGTCAATCTTTGGCCTTCGTCCTAGAAAATTTCTATAATATTCTGTAATCTCTCCTTCTTTAGCGTCCATACAGGTCCAGCGGTTGGCAGTCCTGAGACTTCTGCAATTATGTCGTCGGTGACTGCTATGCATCTCCCTCTCACTGTGGAGTGATCCTCTTGCAAATTCTGCAAGAATTCAATTGCCACAGTCTCATTAGACTCTTGCAAGTGGTTGAGATAAGTCAGCCACCCTGCTCTTGCCAGGATTTCCCAGGCAACAACAGAGACTGTTAACACCTATGGTTCTCTCCGAATCGATCTTCCTCCCATGCTTATGGTTTCACTGTAAACTCTCAATGGAACGACAACTGTTCACACTGTTAAAACATAGAGAGGCTAACAAATGCAAGACTCACTCAAAATCTAATGCTCCAAAGTATACAATGGAAATGGCTTATGAACAACAAATCATGCAGAAAAATAAAAAATAGTATACCATTGAGCCGTGCTATACCCCAGTACACAGCTAACCGAATAGTGATCTGACACGTAATCTAGGAAATGATGAGGTTAACCTCCCCCCCGCAATGTGATAGGCTGTCCCAGCCGTCAAATAAAGGAGCGACACCCGTTATGAAACAGAGTCCTTAAGGAACAGCGTATGGCAATATGCCATGTTTACAAAAGTAGCAAATTACCGAAATCGAGGCGTAGAGTTGGGTCGCTTAATACGTAGGAGACTGCGGTGATATGATGCGAGGTTGGGGATAGGACATCTGCCGTGGATAGAGAGTCTCATGCGGTCATTGTCAATTGTTCTGTCATGATTGGTGATAATATATATTCATGTGTTGTATGGTTTGGGAAATAATATATAATTGATTACTAAGTTATAAGAAACAGAAGGGTGCTAATAACTTACCTATTGGTGTAAATAATGTGACTTCAATACCATTAACAGTGCTCTGTTGTCGACACGTGTCCATAACCTTGGCAGAGTTGTTTATTTCACCCATGGAACCATGATCCTTTGTGTATGCTTAGGAAATGTTGTGTGATGTCAAAATGTAGGCCATTATGCTGGCTTGGTGACTAATTAGCCATAATGCCATTCACAATAAAGGAGCAAAAGGTGGGCAGGCTGGCTCGTGATGAGACTCCTATTCCAAGGGGTCTTTATTTGATATACCTTTTGGACCATATCCCTGGTGTGGTGGCCATAGTGGGAATGCCACTTCACTTTCTTCCTCATGATCATGGTAGGCTGGCTCTTGATGAGACCCCCTATCCTGCATTTAACAACTTATAAGTCATGTTTTCTCTTGTTTCTTTCTTTTTCATAAAGTAATTTCCCTATTTATACACAAATGGTGGTGCAACACTCCTTAAGAGTAGGAATGGTGGAAGAAGTCTTAACATCTCAATAGGAAGATATAAAACCTTTGCTCTTATTCCTGAATAATAATCAAAGAGGATTAAAAGCGACCAACATGATAAAGATAACCAACCATAGCAGAATTAGTATAACAATGACAGCAAAAGATGATGAATAAGCGTGTCCTTCCTTCTGTCCTCTTACCAATTCAGAGCAATTTCTTATAAAGATAGTGATTTATGATTCACTGATTTCAGTATGTTGTGATTTTGTATCCATTGCATAAGTGCATAGATGTATTCTAAAAGACTTGAAAGAACAGGAACAATAAGCATCCTCAATTTAGAACAACAAAAGGAACAAGCTATTTCACAGGGAGAGCAAAAGCATGCAAGTGGTGTTCCTTTTGGAAAAAGGAACAACAAAAGACCACAAATGTTGTTCCTTTGGAAAAGGAACAACAGAAAATGCAAAGGCTGTTCCTTTGAAAAAGGAACAACAAAGATGGAAAAGGTTGTTCCTTTGGAGAAGGAACAACAGAACACACAGATGTCGTTCCTTTGGAAAAGGAACAGCAGAATCAAAAATGTTGTTCCTTTGGAAAAGGAACAACAAAACACACCAATGTCGTTCCTTTGGAAAAGGAACAACAAAAATCGAAAATGTTGTTTCTTTGGAAAAGGAACAGCAAAACACATAGAAATGTCGTTCCTTTGGAAAAAGGAGTAGCAGAAATCAAAAACGATGTTCCTTTGGAAAAGGAACAACAAAACAGACAAATGTCGCTCCTTTAGAAAAGGAACAACAGAAATTGAAAATTGTTGTTCCTTTTGAAAAGGAATAGCAAAACATACAAATGTCATTCCTTTGGAAAAGGAACAACAGAAATCAAAAACGTTGTTCCTTTGGAAAAGGAACGGCAAAAACACACAAATTCCGTTCCTTTGGAAAAGGAACAGCCGAAATAAAAAATGTCGTTCCTTTGGAAAATGAATAGCAGAACACAGAAATAAAGAAAAAGAACAAAATTAAAGCAAAATGACGGCTGATCCAAAGGGGGTTGTTCTTTTGAAAAAGGAATAGCTAGAAGAAAATGATGTTCTTTTGAAAAAAAGGAACAACAAAAATAGTAACACCAAAACGTTGTTTCAAAAATATGTACAAAAATGATTCAAGAAAAGAAATTATGTACAAACTGTAAAAAGAAATAAATTCCTTAATGAATTACAGGTGAGGAAGACTTCTCTTCCTCCCCAAAAATCTCCATATCAGAGTCTCGGCATAGCTGTTGGCAGAAGGACTCCCGAGTGAGTGGTTTGCGATAGAGACGAACTCGGTGGCCATTTGCCTTGAAGGCATATCCAGAACCGTCAATAGTGATTAGAGTAAGGATACCATTGTCATGTACCTTCTGGATTTCGTATGGTCCCAACCAACGAGTCTGGAGTTTCCCGAGGAAGTCCTGAAACCTAGAGTCGTACAAAGGAGCCCACTTTCCTTCGTGGAAGACTTTATTTTTAATGAGAGCATCATGCCATTTAGCTTGCTGCTATTTGATCAGGGCATTGTTTTGAAGTGCAGAGAGCCTAATTTCGTCCAGCTCATTGATCTGCTGTAATCGATTAATTTGTGCCTCGGTTAGATCTAAGCCAACTTCTTGTGTTGTTCGTAATGTTTGGATTTCAAATTCTATGGGGAAAATGGGTTGTTTTCCAAACACTAATTGATAAGGTGAGTAACCAGTGGTACTTCTCCATGTTGTTCTGTAAGCCCATAGTGCTTCAGTAAGTCTGGCAGCCCAATCACATCTATGTGATCCAATGGCTTTCATTAGAATTGCTTCTATTATTTTATTGTTGCTTTCTACCTGCCCATTTGCCTGTGGGTGGTATGGAGTAGTGATTTTATGCTGGACATGATAGTTTTTTAGTGTTGCAGCTATTTTGTTACTAGCAAACTGTGGTCCACCGTCTGTAATTATCTCTCTTGGAAGGCCATAACGTACAAATAGATGGAACAGGAATTGTATGACAGAGTTCTCTGTAGCCCTTGGCAATGCCTCTGCTTCAACCCACTTGGTGACATATTCTGTTGCCGCCAAAATATATGTTTTCTAGTTTGATGATGGGTTAATTGGTCCAACGAAATCAAGAGCCCATCGCTCGAATGGTTCGATGACTAGCTGTGGTTTCAGAGGCATCTCATCAAACTGACTAGGGCGTCCTGCTCTCTGGCGACTGTCACAGGCTTGGACGAATTTCCTTGCATCTTTGAAAATCATGGGCCAATAATACCCTGTTTGCAGCACTTTATGTCCAGTTCTGCGATCAGCGAAATGTCCACCACATGGTCCGTCATGACAGGCTTTCAAAATGTCAAATATTTCATCTTATCGAACGCATCTCCTGATATGCATGTCTGCCCCTGTGTGAAACAAATAGCCCCCAATCCAAGAAAATCAAGTACTCCGCTGAACAATCTGTTTCCGCTCATTAGGGGTTAGATGCTTTGGTAGTTTGCCTATTGCTAGGTAATTGGCAACATCAGCATACCAGGGTGTTTGAACAACCACAGCAAACAGATGCTCGTCCAGAAATTGATGTTCAACTACTGCTACATCAATTGGCTTTGGCATTCTTGAGAGACAATCGAGTACAGGATTTTCTTTTCGAGGTTGATCCTTGATTGTAATATCAAATTCCTGCAATAAAATCAGAAATCTAGTTATTTTGCCATTTGTGATAGGCTTGTTTGCTAAATATTTTATGGTAGAATGATCTGTGTACAAGATAACAAGATATCCAGTAATGTAATGTCTGAACTTATTGACAGCATGTATTACAGCTGGAAAATTCTTTTTCAATAACAATGTAGTTTAATTCAACAGGGGATAAATTTTTGCTGATGTAATAAATTTCATCTGGTTTTCTATCCTCTTCCTGCCCAAGGACAGCTCCAATGGCTGTATCTGAGGCATCAGATGATATCTGGAATGGCAAATCCCAATTTGCTCCTCGAAGGACTAGGGCTGTGGATACGAGCTTCTTCAGATCCTTGAAAGCACGTTCACATTTTTCTGTCCAAAGAAAATCAATGTTACCAGTTAGTGCATACAAATGTGCAACAATATGCGAATAATGTTCTATAAACCTCCTGTAATAACCAGAAAATCCAAGAAAACTGTGTACCTCCATTTGAGTGGTAGGAGTGGGAATAAGCAAAATTATTTGGATTTTGGCTGGGTCTACCTGAATGCCAGCTGCTGAAATATAGTGTCCTAGGATAAGTCCTTCCGTCGTCATCATATAACATTTTTCATGGCTTAGACAAAGCTTGGTAGCAATGTAGCGTTGTAGGACTTTTTCTAGTGTATCTAGTGCTATATCAAAATCATCTCTGTATGGTGTAAATTCATCCATGTATACTTCAAGTCCTTCATTTATTAAGTCTGCAAAAATGCTAAGGATAGCCCTTTGGAATGTGGCAGGAGCATTGCATAAGCCAAAAGCTAAAACTCAGTAGGAAAATGTTCCCCAAGGACAAGTAAAAGTAGTTTTGTCTTGGTCTTCAGGGGCAATCTGTATATGATTGTATCCACTGAAGCCATCCAGGAAAGAAAATAATTTCTTTCCTACCAAAGTGTCTAATACTTGGTCGATGAATGGGAGAGGGAAGTGGTCTTTTTGTGTTGCTTTATTTAGCTCTCTGTAGTCCACACAGATTTTCCATTTCCCATTCTTTTTTGGTACCACCATAAGCGGAGAGACCCATTTACTATCAGAGATAGGATAAATGAAATGACATGTAAAAGTTTTTGAAGTTCATCTTTTACCACTTCTTTTAGATGAGGATTTAGTATCCTCTGACGTTGTCGAATAGGTCTCGCATCTTTCTCTATGTAAATGTGGTGTGTACATAACTGGGGGTCAATTCCTTTCATATCAGGGTAGTCCCATGCAAATGCTTCTTTATATTTCCTTAACACATGGATGAGCTTCATTTCTTGTTCAGATGTGAGGTTGGCATTAATGTTTAAGGTTTTTCTAGGTTCAATTTCCACAATTTTACTATTTGCAACAGAGGTAACAGGTATTGTATGATCATGTGTATCTTTAAGAGGATCCTCTTCTAATTCACTATCAAATGCTGCTTTTATCATGTGACATTTTGTGCGGGATGTGAGTTCAGTTTGACTAATGAAATTATTAATGGCATCGTCTTCTATTTGTTCTTTGAAATCAAGTGCCTCTTGTATAGTTAATGGAGATCTAATGTTATCAATAAGGTATGATACAGGGTGCCTATTAGTTTTGACTATTGTGACACTTGGCTACGCTGGAGGATATAGAACTAAGTTCTTGATATTGGTTATGATCATATTTCCTTGCCGATAGCCAATATAGGCATCGGCAGTGGTGAGCCAAGGTCTACCTAAAATCAATGGATGTCCATCAAGTCGGGTTTTGGAATTTATTATCAGAAAATCGGTGGGATATTCCCAGGAGTCAACAGAGACCATGACATCATGTAGTGTGCCCTCTGGCCTAACCATAGATCGGTCAGCCAATTCTAACAAGGTAGAGGTGGGTTCTACAGATATAATGCCTAGCTTTTGGAAAGTAGTGGTTGTTAAGATATTGATTGCAGCTCCTAGATCAACTAAGGCATTAGACAGGGTCTGACCATAAATTTGGACAGTTACTATTGGATTTCCTAGGTCTTCGTATTTAATGGGTGTTTCTTTTCCTGATAATAAGTCAGATAGAGAGCTGAAAACTTGGATTCTTGGATTATTTGTTATATTCCTCCTTGATTTCTTTATGCACAATTCTTTGATAGTTTTTGTGTATATCGGGATGTCTTGAATGGCTTGGAGGAATGGAATTTTTATGTACAAATTTTGTAATTCTCCTAGAATGTCAAATCAGGATATTGTATAGGTTGAGGTATGACTAATCGTTCTGGGAATGGGGGAGACGATGTGGTTGCTTGATTATGAGTTTGTTTTTTATTCACATCCTCTTCTTGTGACAAATGTTCTCTAGGTAACTGATTTTCAACCTGAACTGTCATATCTCTCTCGGTTTCAATAATACGCCCAGATCTTAACTGAAGATCATTACACTACCTCAGATCGGCTCCTACTTCTAGTGTTTCTATGATTTGGAGAGATTGGACCGGTCTGTTATTTGGATTGGGGTTGGGTTGGGCTGGGAGTTGCGGTCTTAGATTAGACTGGGGTTTTTGTTATAAGGCTGGCAATGTAGGTTGAGGGAGAGGAATGGTTCCTACTAGCTGATGCATTGGTCTCTGCCAGTTTGTTTGCCAGGCTGAACTTTGTGAAGTAGGGGGAGTCCATTGTAGTGGGTATGTGTTACTTTGCCAATATGGTGGGGGTATAAGGAAGATTCGGCCAACCAGATTGGCTTCCTTGATTCAGCCACGGGTTTGAGGAAGGAAACGACTGTGGTGACCAGTTTGGAAATGGGGGTTGAAATTGACTTTGCCACATATTATATTGTTGAGCATTATACTGCGGAGGCTGAAAAGAAGAAGTTGGGTCTGGAAACATACCAGGTTGTCGCGGCTGCCACTGACGGCGTTAGTTGAGCAAATACACCGATTCTGGCTCTTCTTCTGCTTCCTTATATACTGATTTCAATCTAGGAAGTGAGGGACAGCTCTCCGTAAGGTGATCTTTTGTGCAGATGGCGCATGTTTGGACTGCATCCAGTGGACACTCCTTATGGCTATGCTTCTTCCTGCATTTGGGACAGAAGATTTCCAAATTCTGTTCTACCTCCATTTGCTTCTGTTTGGCCTGCATAGTATCAAGTTGTGTAGTTAGTGTCCCTAGTATATCAGTTTTAAAATTTTCCAATAAATTTCCAATTTCTACATGAATTACTCCTTCTGTCGAAATTTTATTATCTCTTACAAACCGATCATGTTCTGCTAGTTTTACCCTTGTGCTGCATCTCGAGCTCCTGATACATAAATCAATAATGTCAGCAAAACTTTCTTTATAAATATCTCCTTTTCCCATAATGTTTAACGTTTCAATCCATTGTTCCTTCATGCCCTTTATTAATGTTGTTTTTAACACATTATCAGGTAAAGGCAGTGATGCATAAGGAGATATTTGTAGATTATACTAGAAACGATCCACATACTCCTCTAATGTTTCGTTTGGTCTAGCTATCATCTGGAATATTTCATCCTTCAATTCTCTAGACCTGCAATAGTCCTGATATTTCTTTATAAAAGATTCTTTCATTTGATCCCAGTTATTTATAACCCCACCACCTAAACCCATAAACCATCTTAAAGAAGCCCCTTTTAGTGTGGAGGGAAATAGTTTCAGTTTCTGGGGGTCAGTGGTGTAATCATATCCCCTACACAGTACATCAAATTCAAATAAAAATGCATTCGGGTCTTCTAATGTAAGACCGTGGAATGTAGGGATATGTTGAAGAGGGATCGCTTTCATAGGTGCATTTGCTGCAGAATCCACTATGGGGTATTGTAATGTAGAGGTTTGGGTGTTTGGCTGGTTTTGAGCCATTTGGTCAAATATATGCCAATAACCTTCTGGGATATCTACGAGGGTATTCCTAGGTTGAGAGGGAATGAATTTAACAGGAATAGTTTTAATAGCACTTCCTCTATCTGGGTTAATGAGAGTGCCTAATGTTCGAGGAGATTGAGTTTCTTCACAAATGATTTTTGCAACACTTCCCTTGTCTGGGCTATTCAATGGCTGAGTTGTCTCAAGAGTAGATCTTGGTTCCTTGGTTTCCCCTGTCTCTCCTCCTCCTTCACAAAGATTACTAAAATTCCCTTCCTGCAATAGTTCTGGAGTAGAATTTTTAATTTCTTGAAAGTCCTGCTCTTCAGTTTGACTATGCACCTCAGCAAAGGCTACAGATGGTGATCCTGTGGCCTGAAGGGAACTAGTAGGCTGTTTAGAAATAACTTTCCTGGGTCCTACTGAGGGCTGAGATTCTGCTTTCTTGTAGATTTCGTCTATGAAGGTTGGTCAGCCAAGGGTCACCGACCCCTTAGATTTTTCTGGCTTGGGTAGAGGTTTGGAATTCTTTTCTGTTTTTTCTGCTTAGTCATGCACACAAATTAACTACTAGATTCTATCCAAAACAAAACAACAACAAATCTGCAGGAAAGTGGGCAAAGGAGTAGGGCTTTTACATGCTCCACACGTAGGTTCTTACCTTCCGTTTTCAAAACCAAATTCTTCCCTAGCAGGTTTGTACACTACTCTGAAAAAAAGAACAAATGACTACACTCTTTCCCCGACAACGGCGCCAAAATGTGGAGCTATAAAAAGGGTTTCTTTCACCTCTAATTACCTCACATTAATATATCAATCCGGGAACGTTTTGTTATTTCAAAGAGTGTCTCAGTCTGAGGCTATCATTTGCCAGAGTAATGCTAGTAGCACAGTGTTTGAAAATACAAGAGTAAACGGATGCTTGTTAACTATTTCAAAAGATTAAACCACACATTTCAAAAGACTAAGAGATTTATTAGTCAAGGTTTCGGTAGCAATAACCCATCCCTTTGGAAACTGATGGAAATGGAAACCAGAGAAAAGATCATGGATCTGGGAGCCGGACAGTAGCTGTCAATGCTCACTACAGCCTAAGATCGTTCTTCACACCAAAATAACAAATAACAAGAAATGGAATGGCAGATAAGAAATGGAACATCAATTAAGAAATTGAACAACAAATCTGAAATGGAACAGCAGTTAAGGAATAGAACAACTAAGTCTAACAAGCAGTAACACCTTAGTCTATAAGATCGAATGCATTTAATCGTAATCTATAGGAATCAAACAACAGTCCTTCACTCTTAAGGGCGGATTGAATAACACACACAAATGGAACAACACTGATTACTGATGAATTATGGATTAGCACTTGAAAACCATATATACACACAACACACTTGAATAGTAATATGATCCAAGTATCACCTCAGTTAGAAAGAGTGCGACGACATTTCAAAATAGAACAGCATTGTTGATAAATCCAATAATTGCAAAGAACATAACTTCCAAGATGAATTCCATAATGCTAATGAACAAGTGCACAGCACAAAATCTCTGTAATGGAACAACAACAGTATTTTGTAAAGACTAGCAGTATTATATCAGCATCTAAAGGAACAGTAATACGATGTAGAGTCAATGCAATAGTTTTGTATTTAGAAACCTTAATAATTTAAGCATAACAGAGCATGTGATGTAAACTTACAAAACACATCAAACTACCAAATAACGTCGATAAGCAAACCACGCATAAACCAAACGTAATGGTACAAGAGCAAGTGTCCTCCAAGGCTGGGCCCTTAGCCTCCAGGGGTGCACTACTTGAAGTTATTCCAGACTCAAAGATGAAATAGTAACCAAGTTTGTATTAATGCATAAAGTAAAATTACAATAGAGTAGTTCTTAACGAGACTCGATGATCAAAGTTTTGATCTTAAAGGAAATTACATAAACATAACAACATCTAACTCCCCTAGAGCTAACAGTGCTGCCCCTTTTATAAGGGTGAAGGTGGAGATATCTAAGTGCAGAAATAGATAAAAGAGAGATCCCTCAGGATCAAGGATCCTGAGGGATTCGCTAAATTGTTAGTCCTCAGTCATTTCTTTTCTTTCCTACGCCGAGCTGATATATCCACTTCCTTTCCCAGGCTGATTCGCTTTGATTTGCTTTGCCTTGTTTGCATACGGTCTCCCGTCAAAGGGACAGTGGTTAACCCATCCTTGTCCTTTCCTTTGGAACGACAACTTCTCGTTTTTCCTCCTTCCTGCATAAGGAAATGACAATTGTCAGCATTTTCATCTTGCATATTAATCTCACATGTTTTATTACAATTCTTTATCATTTTCCGAGTTCATGATGCAAAAAGGTTTGTAAGTTCTAATGAAAAGACGCTGAAATAATCATCAAAATCATACCTTCTTTAGTACTCCACAAGTCCCCAAAATTGGTGCGTGCAACGAAGACAATGGAGGATAGAATTGCAAATCTGACACTAAATACAAAGGCAAACGATTATGGGGATTCGCTGGATCAACCACTTGCTTGGAATGACTTGGAGATGACATGTTTAGATATTGAAAGGGACAGGATCATAGAGATTTCTTGTATCATTACTGATGGAGAACTTGTCAAAATGGTTAAGGGACCAGACTTGATAATAAATCAACTCAAAGAGTGTTTGAAAAACATGGATCAATGGTGCCAGAAGCATCATACTGCTAGTGGACTCGTAGAAGAGGTCCGAAAAAGCAAAGTGACAGAGGAGATAGCTGAAAAATTTGGATTTAGGCGGAAATATGTGCTTTTGAATTCTTAGAGCACCAATTTTGATACCACAAACAATTGAGGGCCAACGGTCGCCTATAAAGACTCATTTGACGTGATTAAAAAACATCAAAGCACACCTGCAAAGATGTTGAAGGGTTTCACCCTCTTTAATTCCGGGCAAGAATCGAACTCACGATCAATAGATGCATTGTATTTCATTTCAAATTTCCAATTTAAATTTTAAACCGCCAAATACAATGAGTTGGATCTAATTGCCCAGCGGGGAATGGATCTCAATAATAAGATTCCCTTTCCTTATCTAATTCAAATCACGACGGATAATAACTTTCCATCTCAACCTACAGCTTTCGCGTCGAAATTCAAATTCATGCATCTAATATTTCAGCTTGAAATGGAAATACAATACGGAAATGGTAATGGAATGAGCATATTGCCAATCTTTGTCATGGTGCGCAGAACACTATAACAATTGTTCAAAATGAAAGTGATAGCTTCTTGTCTTCTTCTACAGTCCACAATGTTGGACCATTTAATCCCATGAACTTGTGTCCTCATTGTAATTCATAATCAATGACCTACACAATGCCACGCTACACCAATTCTGTTGAATAAAATAGACCACAAACTGATATACACAACTCCATTTGATAGCCTTCAAGATGTCGGTCGATCCAAATCACTTAGCTACTCATGCAATTGCCGAATGATGGCGAATCTCAACCAGTCCTCCAGGAATAAGAAAATAAACAGATCTAAAAAAGCTCTGATACCACATGTTGAAACCACTCAGCCATATTAAACACACACAACAAATGAACACACAATAATTAAACCAGCAACACACAAAAGACAACTGGCAGAAAAGGCAGAGAGCCATCATGTGGTCTCTCATGCTCATGTAATTCTCTCTTATTTAAATAATTTAATAATACATTTAAATACATGAGCAAGTGGTCTTAAGATAGTGCGTCTATCTTAGACTCACTTGGTTGAGACATTTTCTCAACTTACACACTAATTTAGGAGAACTAGCTGGAGAGAATCTCTCCTCCTAACTAAACTCCTTAGTTTGAGAAACTAACTCTCATGATTTAATTTGGATTTATAATTGTTTTTAAGAGAGTGAGGCTAACATAAATCTTGTAACAGAAAAGTTGATGGGCCTATTAGCTCGACAATCTGGAATGGACCAAGTCACATTCGTTGGAACTTAGTATGTTTTCATTTTTCTTTGTGGCCTTTATCCCATTTTAACACTAAGTCTCCAAGTTTATGGATTTGTAATTATCTAAGTTGCATAGATGAGGAAGGAGTTTCTTCGATGGATTGAACTAAGGCAAATGAGGGAATAACTATGTTTTTTTGGTAAGACAACTTCTTTCCCATAAACCAGATTAAAAGGAGAAGTGTCGATGGAGGTTTTCTAAGTTATTCAATCCGCCCATAAAGAAAACACTAAATATTTATGCCAGTTCTTTTGACTTTGATCAACAGTTCATTTAATAATCCTGATAAGGTTCTTATTTGTGGATTCGGCTAACCCATTTCCTTGTGGATAATAATTAGCATAATATTTGAGTTTAAAACCTCTTTTAAGAGAAAAATTTGTCATAGCATTACCTGAAAAGTAAGATGAATTATCGAACATTAAGGCAGAAGGTAAACCAAACCTGGTGATGATAAATTGATCTATAAATTCAATAATGTTCTCAGAATTGGCTACATTGAGTGGAATTGATTCAACCCATTTGGTGAAGTGATCAGTGGCTTTAAGGATATATTTATGATGCTTAAAAGAATGAAGAACGATCTCACATATTATGTCTAATCCCCATTTTTCAAATGGCTGATCAACGTTGACTGGTTGTAATGGTAATGCTGGTTTCTTCTATCTTCCGGCAGGTGTCTAACATATCTTACATTTCCTTACATAACTGTGTGCATCTTTGAATAGGGTTGACCAGTAATAGTCCGCACGTAGGATTTTATGTGTTGTAGCATCTCCTGCAAAGTTTCCACCAGCTATTCCATCGTGAAGTTCCTGCAATACTTTCTCTGCTTTAGATTTCTCGAGACATCTAAGCAAAATAGAATCATAATTCATTCTAAACAACACATTGTTGACAATTCGATACTGTTTAGCTTTCAACCTCAAGGCTCCTTTCTTTGTGTAATTCAAATGTGGAGGTGCATATCCATTTTTTAAATAGAATATTATATCAGCATATGTTGACTCAATGTTGTTAAGGCTTACCTCATAGATTTGTACCTCATCACCTGAATGTTGTGATTCTGACATATTCGATACTCCTGCCAACATCCTACACAAACCTTGACCTTTCATAATGTTTTTTGGTTCGATTTCAATGTCATATTCTTGCAGAGTTGTAACCCAATTTTCTCTTTTTTCACCCACATCCCTTTGTACTAGAAGATTTCTTACTGCTAGGAATGGTATTATCACTTTGGTGTGGGTTTTGAGAAGAAAAGGTCTGAAGTGTTTTATTGATTTGAAAATAGCATAAGCTTGTTTTTCAATGTCTCAGTAATTTAATTCAGTTCCCAGTAAATTAGAGCTAAAGAAAGAAATCGGGGCTTCGACTTTGTCTTGATTTGCTTGATTCAATATGGTTGCGTATGATTTCTAGGAAGCGAAAGTGTACAAAGTGAAATGATTGGAAAAATTCGGCATTGCTAAAAAAGGGCGTTTATGATTACTTGTTTTATCAAGTTAAAAGCTTCATGTTCCAAATGACCCCATTTAAATATAGAATTTTTCTCTATCATGGCTTGAAGGGGTAAGACAATTCTTGAGAAGTCAAGGCCAAATAATTTGACAAAATTTATTTGAACAAGGAAAGATTGCATTAATTTTGTGTTATGGGGTAAAGGTATTTTAGAAATTTCTTTAATCCTATCTGGGTCAATATGAATCCCTGTTTTGGACACAATAAATCCAAGGAGTTTTCCTTCAGTTAATGCGAAAAAAAACTTCTTGGGGTTAAGGGAAATCCCATACTTTTGACAATGTTCAAAGATTTGTTTTAGGTCTCTCAGATGATTACTACGTTTTTTGGAATATACAGTTATATCATCTAAGTAGAATACCACTAACCTATTTACTAAACCCTTGAAGGCAATGTCCATGGCTCTTTGGAAAGTGGCACTAGCACTAATTAGTCCGAACAACATCTTTTGATAGGTGGAAGTGCCCCATTTTGTTTTGAATGTGGTTTTCAGTTGATCATCTAGATGGAATAAGATTTGATTGTAACCTGAGAAACCATCTAGAAAGGACATTAGTTCTGAGCTTGCAACTGATTGCAATATCTGTTCCATAGGAGGCAATGAAAAATTATCATTTTGGCAAGCTTT
Source organism: Pinus taeda (assembly GCA_000404065.3). Lineage (NCBI taxonomy): Eukaryota > Viridiplantae > Streptophyta > Pinopsida > Pinales > Pinaceae > Pinus > Pinus taeda. Next base: position 94,247 of record APFE031206750.1, read on the forward strand.
ATTGAGATTGCAAAAGTCTATACAAATCTAAATTTCACCATTTTCTTTTTGAATGGGACCAGATTGTTGACCCACCTGGAATGCCTAACAGGAAAAATAATTTTGGCTTTTAATAGTTTATTTAACTCAGATTTAATCTGGCTTTCTAAATTAGGATGAATTTTCCTCAATTTCTGCTGAACAAGTTTTTCATCAGAGGTCATAGGAATAGTATTTTGAATAATAGAAGTGTCATAGGTTTTAAGATCATCGTAATTCCAAGCAAAGACATTCTTATATTGTTTCAACAGATGTATAAAAGTTGATTTTTGTTCCGATGTGAGTTCGAGACCTAGATTGATGTTTTGTGGTTTTGCTTCAGTTCTAAGATTGATTAATTCATACCTTAGAATTGAACTTTGAAGTTTTGAATTAGTAGATCATTTGAATCTATCTTTGAGGTCGTATAAATCTTCCAATTTAACTACAGATTTTGGTATAGCATTGTTATTGGTTTCTTGCTTTAGTTGGTTTTCATGCTGGTCTTCATCAACTATCTGGTCCTCATAAGAGCCTTCTGAAGTGAGGAAGCTTACGATATCGGGATCGTTGTTAAAGACTCTCCAATTGGTGATATTATCAGGAATAGATGACCTAAAAATTAATTCATGGATAATCGATCTGGGCTGTAATCTTCAGGTGGATTAGGCTTGGAAGCTACATTAGCTAGGAGATTGGCGCTAGCATTTTGGAGTCTTGGGTTAGAGGAAATATTGAACTCTGTAAAATGTGATGTCAGGTCTTGGACTAACAATTGATAGTGTTTCAAATGTCCTAACAGACAGTGAATAGTATTTCTTACTTGTCTAACGACAATTTCAGAATCTCCAAACACTTGGAGGTATTTGATATTAAGACCAATTCCTTTGTACAAACCTTGAACCAATGCTTCATATTCAACAATATTATTTGTTCAACCAAATTCAAGTCTACATGCTAGCATAGTATTTTCCCCTTCTAGGCTAACTAATATGCATCCTGCCCCTACTCCGTCATTAGATCTAGATCCATCAAAAAATAATTTCCAAAATAAAGATTTATGTATAGGTTTATCTACAAAATTCACACATTTAAAGGTGTCTGTCTAGGAATAATTTTCGATTTGAGATACAACAAAGTTTTCTAAGAAAGGTGAAGTATGAGCATTGAAATTCCCTAGGAAAAACTCAACAAAATAGTTTCCAATTATATTATTGCTATATGCTACCGGCTCATTTTCTCCTTCCAGTTCTGTCACTATATATTTTTGATGTTTCTCTCGATCAACCCTTATCTTATTTGGCTTGCCATTATAGGGAAGCCAGATGTGAGACCAGTCAGTTGTGAAGTAACCATGGAGCTTTTCTGACCAGTCCCTACTGAGGATTAAGCCATAGAATTCAAGAATATAAGCTACAAGTATATCAATGACTTGAAAAACTTTTGGGTTTGATGAAAGTCTAATGGTTACTTGATTAAGTTCTCCAACAACTTTGAATTGAGACCGATCTAATTGTACTATTCATACTGTAGATTTTTGAGGCTGGACGTTTAACTTAGTGCAGACTATTCTAGGAAAAATGTTAGATGAAGCACCAAACTTGGAGATGACATGTTTAGATATTGAAAGGGATAGGATACTAGAGATTGCTTGTACCATTACTGATGGAGAACTTGTCAAAATGGTTAAGGTACCAGACTTGATAATAAATCAACCCGAAGAGTGTTTGCAAAACATGGATCAATGGTGCTAGAAGCATCATACTGCCAGTGGACTTGTAGAAGAGGTCCGAAAAAGCAAAGCGATAGAGGAAATAACTGAAAATATGGATTCAGGCAGAAATATGTGCTTCTGAATTCTCAGAGCACCAGTTGTGATATCACAAACAGTTGAGGGCCAACGGTTGCCTATAGAGACTCATTTGACGTGATTAAAAAACATCAAAGTGCACCTGCAAAGATGTCGAAGGGTTTCACCCTCTTTAATTCCAGGCAAGAATCAAACTCGCAATCAATAGATGCATTGTATTTCATTTCAAATTTCCAATTTAAATTTTAAACCGCCAAATACAATGAGTTGGATCTAATTGCCTAGCGGGGAATGGAGCTCAATAATAAGATTCCCTTTCCTTATCTAATTCAAATCATGACGGATAATAACTTTCCATCTCAACCTACAGCTTTCGCATCGAAATTCAAATTCATGCATCTGATATTTCAGCTTGAAATGGAAATACAATACGGAAATGGTAATGGAATGAGCATACTGCCAATCTTTGTCATGGTGCGCAGAACATTGTAACAATTGTTCAAAATGAAAGTGATAGCTTCTTGTCTTCTTCTACAGTCCACAATTTTGGACCATTTAATCCCATGAACTTGTGTCCTGATTGTAATTCATAATCAATGACCTACACGATGCCACGCTACACCAATTCTGTTGAATAAAATAGGCCACAAACTGATATACACAACTCCATTTGATAGCCTTCAAGATGTCGGTCGATCCAAATCACTTAGCTACTCATGCAATTGCCGAATGATGGCGAATCTCGACCAGTCCTCCAAGAATAAGAAAATAAACAGATCTAAAAAAGCTCTGATACCACATGTTGAAACCACTCAGCCATATTAAACACACACAACAAATGAACACACAATAATCAAACCAGCAACACACAAAAGACAACTGGCGGAAAAGGCAGAGAGCCATCATGTGGTCTCTCATGCTCATGTAATTCTCTCTTATTCAAATAATTTAATAATACATTTAAATACATGAGCAAGTGGTCTTAACATAGTGCGTCTATCTTAGATTCACTTGGTTGAGACATTTTCTCAACTTACACACTAATTTAGGAGAACTAGTTGGAGAGAATCTCTCTTCCTAACTAAACTCAGCTTGAGAAACTGACTTTCATGATTTAATTTAATTAATAATTTAATTTGGATTTATAATTGTTTTTAAGAGAGTGAGGCTAACATAAATCTTGTAACAGAAAAGTTGATGGGCCTATTAGCTCGACAATCTAGAATGGGCCAAGTCACATTCATTGGAACTTAGTATGCTTTCCTTTCTCTTTGTGGCCTTTATCCCATTTTAACACTAAGTCTCCGAGTTGGAAATTTTTTGAAGATATAGAATTTGAATCAAAGGATGCTTTGACTAACAGATGATGATGTGCATGGGTAATTCTAGCCTTTTCTCGTTCCTCTTCAAGTTTAAGGATTTGTAATTTTCTAAGTTGCATAGATGAGGAAGGAGTTTCTTCGATGAATTGAACTAAGGCAAATGAGGGAATAGCTATGTTTGTTGGTAAGACAACTTCTTTCCTATAAACCAGATTAAAAGGAGAAGTGTCGATGGAGGTTTTCTAAGTTATTTGATCTACCCATTGAGCAAAAACTAAATATTTATGCCAGTTCTTTTGACTTTGATCAACAGTTCATTTAATAATCCTGATAAGGTTCTTATTTGTGGATTCAACTAACCCATTTCCTTGTGGATAATAATTAGCATAATATTTGAGTTTAAAACCTATTTTAAGAGAAAACTCCATCATAGCATTTCCTGAAAAGTAAGATGCATTATCGAACATTAAGGCAGAAGGTAAACCAAACCTGGTGATGATAAATTGATCTATAAATTCAATAATGTTCTCAAAATTGGCTACCTTGAGTGGAATTGCTTCAACCCATTTGGTGAAGTGTCCAATGGCTGTAAGGATATATTTATGCTGCTTAGAAGAATGAGGAACGATCTCACCTATTATGTCCAATCCCCATTGTTCAAATGGCTGATCAACATTGACTAGTTGTAACGGTAATGCTAGTTTCTTCTATCTTCCAGCAGCTGTCTAAAGGAAAGGAAAACACATAATAGAAATACATGAAATAACATGCAACCATCAAAACACAAGGAACACAATGATTTCATAGGGGAATCCAACTATGAAAAATCCCTCAACTTCTTTGCATTAATTCAAATGAGAATATGGATCAATTACAATGTGTTTCTTCAATCCTGAAGCACGCCTTGCACTACAATTATAATCTACTTTTCACTGACCTTCTCTGACCAACACTTATCCAAAATAGGCCTCTTCTATCCTCCTATTTCCTTGCACAATCCTTGAGGAAATTAACCCCTAAAAATAGGATAATTCCCTATTTCCTTATGCAATTCCTAAAAGAATTGATCACCTAATCAATACAAAACTCTATACACTCAACTAGTATATAATTGACAGTTACATTGTGCCTTTTCCTCCACTCCAACTAGGCAATTCGAATTCCATGCATGACTAGGTTTATTTTTAGTTGATTGACTAGTTAACTCATAGATCAATGGCTTAACAACTATTACAACTACTCATCTGAACTCCTACTAACTCCACTAAAGAGTAGAGCTTAGTTAACTGAATTAAACTAACAATAACTCCACTAGGTTGGCAAATTGTATCAATCAACCCATGCACAACTCTACTTCTAGCCTACAAACATGAATTTACTAATTTAACTAGGAGACAAAGCCATGTCACTCCAGCTAAATGCAAACCAAGCCATCCTATTAATGTGGAAAATCAAATTTCTCCATTTGACTAAGGCACAAGTCAAATGAAGCCTTTTCTTGCTACAATTTCAACAGGTTTTCCTTTGAAATTTTTAAATCTTGATTCAAAAAGGAGCCTAGTCACTTGCTTTGAAGTGTTTTTTTTAGATTAACTTATAATTCCATTTACACCTCTAATGATGGTCCATGCAATTTGTATGCTAAATTTCCTTCTGACGCATCTCATCCAACTCATTTAGTTCAATTCTTCTTTGTTGTTGGACTTTTGAAAGGTCCTTTCCCAACCAAGTTGTAGTTCTAAAATTTTTCACTTAGAATTATATTGGGAGAATAATTTGTTTTCCATACACTAGTTCATAAATCCTAATAGTATATCTTCGTGTGGTCCTATAGGCCCAAAGTGCCTCAAGAAGCCGATATTCCTAATCTTTATGATGCATATGTACAGCCTTGGTCAATATTAGTTCAAGGACATTACTAGTTGATTCCACCTACCAATTGGATTGTGGATGGTATAGAGATCACTTCTCATGCTTAATATTGTATCACTTTGTGATGGTTTGAACCAATTTTAATGTGAAATGTGTTCCCTAATCTATGACAATTTCTCTAGGCACAACAAAATGGGTAATAATATTTTCAAATAAAAACTCAACAACAAATTCTTCAATAGCATGGAGAAGGGCCTTAGATTCTACCCATTTAGTTACATAATCAATGCAAACTAAATAAACCTCTTACCTCTAGATATTGGATCAATTGGTACTACAAAGTATAGATCCCACTTTTCAAAAGGTTCAATGAGTACCTGTGGCTGAAGAGGAATATTATTGGATTGCATTAGGTGGATCATTCATTGAAAACTATCACATATTTGAACATATGTTTTGGCATCCCTAACAACAGTGGGCCAATAGTAACCTAATCAAATATCCTTCTATGTTGTTGTTTTGTCAGCGAAATTTCCTCCACAGGGTTCATCATGACATGCTTTTACGATATCAATTTTTTCATCTTCTCATACATGTTTTTTTTCTATTCATGCCAACTCCAATATGGAAGAGATATCCTTCAATCTAAGAGTAGGAAGCAATATGTTTGATGATCCTTTGTTTTTATTTAGGTGAAAAATGTTGTGGTAAACTTCTTGCAACCAAATAATTTTCTATATCTGAAAACCAAGCAAAGTTACTGGTCACAAAAAACACATGTTCATTAGGAAAATGATCATTTAAAGGAGTATATAATCATTCATTATGCATCATGGAAAGAAAATTTTCTACTAAAATAATTTCCCTAGGCCTATTCAAAATAGCAACATTAAACTCTTGTAATAAAAAAATTCACTTAGTAACTCTATTATTTTTTATTGGTTTATTCATTAAATATTTTATGATTGAGTGGTTAATATGGAAAAACGTTGCATACCTAGTATGTCTAAATTTATTTATTGCATGTACTAATGCTAAAAATTGTTTCTCCATGGCTATGTGATTCATCTCAGCAAGCATTAAATTCCTACTAATAAAATAAATAACATAAGAATATTTCTTTTATGATTGTCCTAAGACTACTCGTATGGATATATCTGAGGCATCTATGGAAATTTGAAATGAGAGGGACCAATTAGGTCCCCTTAAAACAAATGCCTCGGTAAGGTTATATTTTAACCCTTCAAATGCAACTTGACAATGTTCATCCCAAACAAAACTAGCATCTTTGGCAAGTAATTTAAATAGAGGAGTGGCTACTTTTGTAAAAATTTCTATATCTACTATAGAAGCTAGATTTTCCCAAAAACCTTCTCACCACCTTTGGAGCTTTTGGAGTTGGTAGGGCCGTAATTACTTCAATATTTGTAGGATCAACTTGCATTATTGCATCATATATATAGTGCCCAAGAATAATCCCTATAGTCTATATCATTCAAAATTTTATATTGTTGAACAAAAGGTTTGTTTCTTGGCACCCAATTAAAACCTTCTCAAGATTGTTTGAGGCTCCATGAAAAGAGTTACCATAAACAAAAAATTCATCCATATAAATCTCAATGCAATCATGAATAATATTGGAAAATATGGCTAATACAACTCTCTGAAAGGTAACTAGGAGCATTGCATAACCCAAAGGGTGACACCCTATAAGTGTAAGTTCCTTGGGAGCATGTAACAATGGCATTTTCTGATATTTTGGAGCTATTTTATTTGGTTATATCCACTAAATCCATTAAGAAATGAGAAGTATTTCTTACCAGCCAAAGTGTCCAAAATTTGGCCAATGAAAGGAAGGGGGAAATAGTCTTTCAAAGTGGTTTTATTCAATTCTCTATAATATACAAAAAATTGCAAATTTCCATTCCTTTTAGAAACTATCACCAACTGTGAGACTCACTAGCTATCTAAAACAGGGTAAATAAAATTAACATCCAAGGTTTTGCAACTCCCCCTTCACTATTTCTATAAGCATTCGTTTCATTCTTCTCTATGGATGTCTATTGGGTAAAGCATCCTCCCTAGAATATATGTGGTGTGTACATGTGTTGGGATGAATGCCCTTCACATCATGGTGATCCCGGGAAAATGCACTACTGTGCTTTTGCAACATGTTAAATAATTCTTCTTGTTGGGACTAATCAAGTTGCACATTTATTTACAAAGTTTTTCTTGGAGTAATCTCTACAAGTATGGTATAATATTTAGAAGTGTCAGTGGATGATGTAATCACTGGTAGTGATGGTGGATCGTGAGGATCAAAATTTTCTTGAAAATATGAACTAAAAATATGATCAAGACAATCATTGTTTTTTGGAGGTTCCCATTGACAAACAAGTCTTGCATCTGTCTTTATTTAGTCTTTCTTTAAGTTGTACAATTTAATCCACTGAAAATATTGATTTAGTGTTTGCATCATCAATGTGTTGTTTTCAAATGCTAAGGTTTCTTCCTTAGTGGTTTTTGTGGGCAAATATAAAGTCACATTTTTAACGGAGTCCTCATGTGAAATAATCATGTTTCCATACCAACATCCAATAAAGGCATTTGGAGTAGGCAATGATATTCTTCCAAAAATGATAGAGTGTCCTCCTATAGAAACTTTAGGTTGTAATAACATAAAGTCCACAATGTACTCCCACGAATCAAGGGAAACAATGAAATCATCCAACACACCCTCGGATTTGATTTTATACCTATCTACTTCTTCTAGAACATTAGATGTGGGACAAAGGTTAAGTAATTGTAATTGTTGCATCGTATATTTAGTCATTATGTTAATGGAAGCACCTAGATTGATCAAAAAATTCAAGGTGAGGAATCCATTAATATGGAATGACACAATATGTCTACTAGGATCTAAATATTTCTCTATAAATGGCTAATCTTCCATCAAGTCTGTTGTCTTTCCTACAAATTAAATAGTTTTGGGTTTTCCCTTTTTCTTTCCTAACTTAAAAAATAAAATATAAAATAAAAAAAATAAAAAATCCTAAATATTTTTGGCATAAATGGGAATATATCTATTGGATTGGATTAAGGAAACCTAGATGCAAATTCTCCTTATCTATGTTATTAACTCATTTTAGAAACATTCAATAGGATTTTCTAATATGAGCCTATGTGGATAACGAGGTGAGCTAGATGTATGTGGGGGTTACGATGTTGACGGAATCTATTGTATCTTATTATTATTTATTTTCATGGGGTATTATCCTTAGATTTCTCTTCAATTACCATAGGGGATTTTTTATTGAGAACCCTTCTTGACCTTAGGTGTACATTTTGCAACTCTAAAGGTTTGATTAAGTAGGTAGGAAAGGATGGTGGGTCAGCATTATAAGCAAGCCAAGTCTTTTTTGTTTAGATTGTGTAATGGTTGGGCAATAAATTGAGTTGTATTTGGGGGTTGAGTAGGTGATAATTGTAGTTGTGGAGCTTGTGGAGGTGGTGGTAGTTGTGTTATTAGCTAGGTTGTCGTAAAGTGTGGTTGTTGATACAATGGTGGAGGTGGTTCTATAGGGTAAGGTTGTTGATGTTTTATATGGTATTGATAACCAAACATACCCCCCAAAGTTAGGACTTCACCATCCTTGCTTCCAATGATATTGTTGAACTAGCTATGGTGGGCACGATTTCCAAGTCATATTAAAATTAGAAAACTGTGATGGATATTGTTGATGATAATAAGATGGAAATTATTACACAATTTCAAATATTATACTTGTGGTTCTTGGCTACCAAGGCTTCTTTGGTGCTAATGCACACAGTTGATAAGTTCCATGACCTTCTCCTTGGTACATTTCCTTGAGCCAAAGTAGAGAAGGACACTCTTATATTGAATGTTTACCTATAAAAATGGCACAAACAATAATATTATCTAAAAGGAATTGTTTAAGTGGATATTGTTTCTACACTTAGGACAAAAAATAAAGATAGGATATATTTCATATTCTTGTTACCTTTTTTTAAGATATCCAACTACATACTTAAGGTGCCAAGAAGATTAGTTTTGAAATTATCTAATAAATGTCTTGACTCTACTAGTAACAACACCTATAGCTGATTTGGTAACTTTCATAAAGGTGTATCGAGTTCCCTTACTAGATTGAACTTGTCACCTTCAGGACCTTATGCAAAGATCACTAATTATATCAAAGTTTAGTTGTGACACATCCCCTTCTCCCATCAACTTAAGAATGTTATTTGATTCATTTAAAACCCCCTCAAAAGGATGGTTCTAATATTTTCCAAATCAAGCTTATTGTTTTCTAGATCTTTGAAGATTATACATGAGTCATTCTAGATAATCCTCTATATGTTCATCCTCTTTTTACGCAATTTTGAAAATATCTTCCCTTGAGTGATCTAGGTGGATATTGGTGGTCACCCACCTATTCCACAAGGATCCCCACCATTGTTTCTTTTCATTTTTCTTAATTGTAGCACAACTTATTTTTTTGGCAGTTTTTTGGCTCAACTTCCGAAGCCATTTTGAGGCACTAAAAGACGTTTTTTTAGGGAAAAAGGAGAGATTGGAAAAGTTCCAATCTATTTTATTAGTTTTTTTTTGGCCTCTTCTTTGATATCTTCAAAACGGGGTATTATGATAGCCAAACGAAGATCGTATCCCAAAGTTATGACCCCAAGAAGTTGATGTACCAGTTTACCCAAATGGGGCCCACATATTTGGCACTTCATCTCCTAGGGTTAGATTTTTGGATGTTTACAGTTTTCCATTGTCTGTCAATAATAAATAGGCCTTTGATCCTCATTGTAACACAATTCAGAGGTGTGTATCCACCACATCTCTTCTCAGAGATAAGCTACCATCACCCGAGCTAGTTTATTTCCATTTGTGTATGTAAGCATATTTTAGTTCTTTGATATTAATGAAATGAAGTTTTATTTATGTTGCATCTTTTTGTTTATGTGTATATCTGTATTGTGTTGCGTACCTGCATAAGTTCGGATTAGTGGTATCAAAGAGGTCTTCTCTTTCTTTGTTTTTCTTTGCATATCCCCGACGAGGTCAGGGTATAATGAGTTAGGGCACAAACTGGTTGAACCTTTGCAAGACCAGCCTCAAAAACCCCAAGGCCTCCCATGGAAGAATAAAAGAAAGATGAAGGGGTAGGAGATCCTTTCAAAATATTGCTCGAGGAAGCCCTAAAGCGACAAAGGAACGCGATGATGGAAAACTTTGCCAAGATCCTTTGGTAACTACCCACAGGCGACACATCTTCATCCAGCAGCCACTCTGAAGATGCCACTCCTTTTAAGGTACAAGTTAAATTTTAAATTCCTATATTTGAAGGATAAATGAATGCATATTTCGTAGATAGATGGTTAAATCTATTGGAAGGATATTTTTCAGTTCATGACTTTTCCAATTGGGAAAATATTACTTTTTCACTGCTAAAAGTCGCACCGCATGTCAAGGACTAGTGGGAAACCTACTGTAAACAAAATGACAAGAGGGAATCCTCATTTTTTTCATCCACACCCACTAGGAATTATTTCTAAGATGCCGTCAAGGAACAATATTACCCTTGTTCTAACTTTTTCTCACACCTTTAAAAGTTACAAATTTTGTTTAAAATTTGCCACCTTTCTTCAATTTTATCCTTGCCTTGACAAATAACTTCCTTTAAATATCATTCCATCTAACCCTTTCCATTGCCAAAGGATGAATTGTCTCTGAGTTTTTTATAAATGTCTCTGAGTTATTTTAAATATTTTTATTATAAATGAAATTTAATTTTACAAAATTATATAATTATATTTTTATAAAAATATTTATTTAAAATATTAAACTTATATTTTTCTTTAAAATTTCCATCTTCCTTCAATTTTTCCTTGACTTGACAAATACCTTCCTTTAAATATCATTCCATCTAAACCTTTACATTGCTAAATGATGAATTTTCTCTGAGGTTTTTATAAATGTCTCTAAATTATTTTTAATAGTTTTTATTTTAAATGAAATTTAACATATTAAAATTAATTTAAAAATATTAAGTTAGCCCAATTTCTGAAGTATGGGAACCACATTTGTTACCATGTTATATAAGTCAGCCAATAATAACAAGTCCCAAGGAGACTAAGGACCCCCCTCGATGGAGGTAAGAGGAGACTGAGTAAAATGAGGATGGAGTTTCCAATGCTAGAAAGAAATGTTTCTTTCTTATGGGATAATTTTACAAAGGTAAAAATAAAATTTTACAGAGCAGAGAAATAATGTTTTATGATATGAATTTAAGGAGGAAAGAAATCATAAAGAGGAAAATGCACATGAACATAAAATTTGGATAAATTCTTATCCAAGGATTTTACAAAAGTAAAAAGGGAAACTAAAAGATATTTTACCAATCATAGAAAAACAAGACATGGTTTTCAAAAATGGGAAGGAAATCAGTTAATGGTTTTATGAAATATCCCTGTGAATTTTATTTATTCATAAATATATAAATTCAAGAGGAAAAAAGACATGGATTTCAAACAATGGATGGTTTTACGGGATAAACTCATTTCAGGAAATATTTTAAGATTTCATTTATGAAATGCATGAAAATAGAGAAATATGTGTTTACATGTTTTAAAAATATTTGAGAAGTATTTTATCAAAATATTTTCCTCCCAAATATTTTACGATAATGGTTAAGCACTTAAAAGATAATGAAGGCAAATATTATGGACAAAAAGGTCAACATATAGTTTAGTTTAACTCCAAAATGCAAAGAATTCCTTGATCAACTAGGTGGAAAAACATAAGCAAAGATAAGATAATTTTCAGATTTTGGACTTATAAATAACATTTAAAGGGATAACTAGTTGATACAAGTGGTAGAGTTAACCAATTTTGAAGGGCAGATAATAGATTTTGTGAAAACAACTTCAGCCGCTCCATATTTCAAAGCAAAGGACCAACATCAATAAATCAGTTTTGGATTTAAAGGAAGATTTTGAGGCAACAGTTGAGCAGTTAGTCCCAAGGATAACGACAACTAATTAACACTCAATGAAACAACCTCAAATTTTTAGGGCAGAATCTTAAACAACTTCATATTTCTTAGCAGAAGAATTAAAAACTAAAAGATCACTCCCAAATTTAAAGCTATAAGACTTTCTGCCATTTCCAGATTTTATGCGGCATATTGTATTTTTAGTTTATTTGATAGAGTTTGTTTCCTATAGACTAGTGATAGTTTGAGGAAGATGATTTCCTATATATTGTTTCAATTTCATTGTAAAAGGGTTGGCTTTTGATGCCAGAACCCTGCCATTTTTGTAAATATTTTTAATACAAGAATTTTAATTAAAGTATCCTAGATTTAATTTGATGACATAAATTATTTTTCATGTATGTCTTTCCCTTTTATTCCATAATATGTTTATTCATATGTTCAAGGTAACACAGGAGTTAGGTCAAGGCTAGGTTTGAGTATCAACCTCCCTGACAACTCGCTGCAAAGTTACCATCTACACTAAGATTAGCTAATTGAACAATCTGTTTAAATTAGCTCCTCTGCATCATTTAATTGTTGTCTCCTGTCATCTCTTGAATGTATATTTGTTTGGCTGTAGAATTATTCTACATGCATCTGCTATATTTGGTTGATGAAGTATTCAGTATGAATACTTAATTATTTTATTTCTATTCTATTCCTCCACCAAACTCTTTAAGCTATGTTTTCTTTCGGAATTAAATGTTGGCACTTTGATTAAATTTCAGCAAGAGAGGACTTTATTTCTTAACAGAGATTGGATAATCATTAGCAACCACCTACAATAAATAGTAGATATAGCCATTGTGCTTCAAATGTTGTTGTTCATTGATAGTGAAAAGTGTTAAAAAAAATCCTCGTAACACTAAAGGGATCCCCCTCTGGTTCGAGGCCCAACTTGAACCTAAAGTTTTTCGCAGCCAATAATTGCCTTCAAGAAACAAGTACAACATCTAGCGTTATTGCCGAGGAGCAAAGTAACGAGAGATCTATCCCCAAAGAAAAACAATTGACTAGATCTATTCCTTGCTAGTGAACAAGGAGTAGGCATTTTATATTGGTTGCAATTCCTTCACTTGGAAGCTCCACTTTGTCTATATCGTGATTCCCCTAGGTCCCATATTTTGTTGGTTTAAAATGAAAAATGCATCTCTTACTATGATAATGGGATGCAACTGCATGTTTTTATTCCTCATGGTAATGACAAGAAGCTTCAAATATTTAAAAAGGATGAAATCTTCAAACATCACTGTAAGTATCAATTTCCTATGGGGTTTATGTTTCACATTGTAAATATTTTTCATTTTTTCCGCTGCATACAAGGTGATCTGTCGGTTAATCCACTTCTCACATGGTTACACTGGAAGTTTGACTACACTTGACAGTGTAAAGTTTCAGTTCAGTAAAGTAGGAGTGTGTGTAGTGGATTAGTGGGTTTGTAATTTATGGATTAATGCAGTAGATCAACAGTTATTTCAGTTTGTGTTTCAAGTTTTCCATATGAAGTTTGGTTTTTTTGAGTGTAATGAATTGCAAGGGATTGAAAGGAGTAAAGTTATTGTTGATTGACTTATTGACTCCATATCCCAATCAATTAGGCAGTGTTGTGCTAATTTCCACTCATAGTGTCAGTTGTTTCACTTCAACAATTTTCAGTTTTCAGATTTTAGTGTGAATCGGTCTCTGGATTAGTGTAGGCATTATTTTTTCAGATTTGTAGATTACAAGTTTATGAACTGACTCCATGCCCCACAGATTCAAGACAGCTAGTCTACTAGGTTTTCTGTGTCCCACAGAGGGGAGCAGTCCTTAGTTGGAGCCTCTGTTGTAACCTTTTTTGACACCTTTAAAAGTTACAATTTTTCTTTAAAATTTGCCACCTTCCTTCAATTTTATCCTTGCCTTGACAAATACCTTCCTTTAAATTTCATTCCATGTAACCCTTTTTAATTTATAAAGGATGAATTATATCTGAGGTTTTTATAAATGTTTATGATTTATTTTAATAGTTTTTATTTTAAATGAAATTTAATTTTATAAAATTATACTTTTTATAAAATTATTTATTTAAGATATTAAGCTTAATTTTAAAATATCAAGTGAGCTCAATCTCTAAATTATGTGAACCACATTTGTTACCATGCTATATACATCAACCAATAATAACAATTCACAAGTCAAATCAAACCTGTCCCCACCCCGCACTTCACACATGAAACCACCATAATTTAAATTTCTGGAGACGTGTGAAATGATTAAATCAATGGTTTGTGGGGGGTGCCTATTCCACTTTTAAACTAACCCCTGCAACGTTGTTTCACTTTTACTTCTTTTTACAGCTATCATCCTTTCATGGATTGTTGACCCCCCCTCCAAAACCATTTACCAACTACCCCCCTACAAGGCTGTTGTAAAAGTCTACGAGGTATGCAAGGAAAAATTTATATTATAAAGTGTGTATGGATGGAGCATTTTTACGGTGGTATTTATCTGAAATGAAAGATTGAAGGTAAGAGGAGACTAAGGAAAATGAGGTAAAATGATGATGGAGTTTCCAATGCTAGAAATAAATGTTTCTTTCTTATGGGATAATTTTATAGAGGTAAAAATAAAATTTTACAGAGTAGAGAAATAATGTTTTATGATATGAATTTAAGGGGGAAAGAAATGATAAAGAGGAAAATGCGAGTGAACATAAAATTTGGATAAATTCTTATCCAAATATTTTATAGAAGTAAAAAGGGAAACTAAAATATATTTTACCAATCATGGAAAAACAAGACATGGTTTTCAAAAAAAGGAAGAAAATTAATCGATAGTTTTATGAGATATGCCTATGAATTTTATTTATTCATAAATATATAATTCAAAGAAAAACAAGACATGGATTTCAAACAATGGATGGTTTTACGGGATAAACTCATTTGACAAAACATTTTAAGATTTCATTTATGAAATACATGAAAATAGAGAAATATGAGTTTACAGGTTTTAAAAATATTTTATCAAAATATTTTCCTCCCAAATATTTTACGACAATGGTTAAGCACTTAAAAGCTAATGAAGGCAAATATTATGGACAAAAAGGGCAACATATAGTTTGGTTTAACTCCATAATTCAAAGAATTCCTTGATAAACTAGGTGGAAAACCGTAGCAAACATGAGATTATTTTTATATTTTGGACTTAGAAATAGCAGTCAAAGGTATAACTAGTTGATAGAGGTGACATAGTTAACCAAGTTTGCAGGGCAGATAACAGATTTTGTGAAAAAAACTTCAGCCACTCCAGATTTCAAAGCACAAGACTAGTGTCGGTAAATCAGTTTTGGATTTAAAGGCAGATTTTGAGGTAATAGTTGAGTAGTTAGTCCCAAGGATAAAGGAAGCTAATTAGCAGTCAATGAAAAAACCTCAGATTTCTAGGGTAGAATATTAAACAACTTCAGATTTCTTAGCAGAAGAATTAGAAACTAAAAAATCACTGCCATATTTAAAGGCATAAGACTTTCTGTCATTTCCATATTTTCTGCAACATATTGTATTTTTATTTTATCCGATAGGGTTTGTTTCCTATAGACTAGTGACATTTTAAGGAAGATGCTTTCCTATATATTGTTTCAATTTCATTGTAAAAGGGTTGACTTTTGATGCTAGAACCTTGTCATTTTTGTAAATACTTCTATTACAGGAATTTTAATTAAAGTATTATTGCTTTAGTTTCATGGCAGAAATTGTTTTTCATGTATGTCTTTCCCTGTTATTCCATAATCTGTTTCTGCATATGTTCAAGGTAACATAGGAGTTAGGGCAAGGCTAGGTTTGAGTATCAACCTCCTTGACATCTCACTGCAAAGTTATCATCTACACTGAGATTAGCTAACTGAATAGTCTATTTAAATTAGCTCCTCTGCATCATTTAATTGTTGCCTTCTGTCAACTCTTGAATGTATATATGTTTGGTTGCAGAATTATTCTACACGCATCTACTATATTTGGTTGATGAAGTATTCAGTATAAATACTTAATTATGTGATTTCTCTTCTATTCCTCCACCAAACTCTTTAAGCTATGTTTTCTATCAGAATTAGACGTTGGCATCTTGATTAAGTTTCAACAAGATAGGACTTTATTTCTAAGCAGAGATTGGATAATCATCAACAACCACCTACAAAAATTAATAGATCTAGCCATTATGATTCAAAGGTTGTTGTCTAGTGATAGTGAACAATGTTATAAAAGGCTCGTAACACTTGAGGGACCCCCCTCTGGTTTGAAGGCCAACTTGAACCTAAAGTTTGGTTGAGTTGGTTTCTTGACGCAGTTTCGTAGTCAAGACTACCTTCGAGAAACAAGTACAAAAACCCTGTCTATAGCTATGAAGATAAATACATAAAGTGGAGCACAATGCATCAGGGAAGGGACCAAGATGTGCCAGAGTTTACAAATGTTTTTCATACCCTTCGCACGAAGTTGGGTATCGAGGATTCTGAGTGACATTTGGTACTCAAGTACCGTGGCTATCTACACAAGTACATCTAGGACGAGATGAAGTTCCTGGACATCTCCTTGCTTGGCATCGCCTATCGAAACATTGTAAAGATCGAGCAAATTTTTTTAAGAAGGAGGCTAGACTTTGGATTTATGAATATGAAGAAAGGGAAAGGCACCCCCAAACAGCAAAAAAAGGACAAAACCAAGGCAGGGTGACCTAGGACAATCCACTGAAACCGCAAGAAAATAATAACACCACGAAGACAAAGAAGGACACAGGGAAATGGTGCGAGTTCCATAAGTTCCCTACCCACAACAGAAGTGGGTGTCGAGCTAAGAAGTCACTGGCGGTCGAGCTGAAGGCTTCCGAATCAAATGCATGTTCTGAATCTAAGTCAAAAACCAACAAGGGGAATGAAAAAGGAAAGCATATTATCGATGCAAATCCTAGTGCCACCATTTTCACCAGCAAGATCCAAAAGGATGAGCCCAAAGATCCATAGGAGGCGAAGCAACTCTTACACTGACAGATTTGGGTGAAGGGTTCTCCGTTGTAGTTCATTATCGACAGTGGAAGCCAAAAGAACCTCATTTCAGCAGAAGTCATGAAGCAGTTGGGCCTACCGACCAAACCACACATGCAATCATACACCATCGGGTGGCTTCACCAAGGGCGAGATCTCCACGTCATCTAATAGTGTTGCCTTCCCTACAACATCAAGTGCTTCACAGATGAGGTATTGTGTGATGTTTCTCTTATTGAATGTTGTGATGTTTTATTAGGCCAACCATACTTGTTGAAGCGACATGATGTGTATGATTCTAGGCCTCACACTATTATTATTACTTTGGGAAAAAAGTTGTACAGAATACCAGAGGTAGCACTGCCTACCATCATTTCTTTGATCACTGCAAATCAATGCAGTAAGATCATTTCCCAGACCAGGAAATTTGTTTTCCTTATGATTTGCCTTTAGGGCAAGAAGAAGAATGTGGCCACGACCTCCAGACAAGGCTCCTCCAAATGGTAGCAGCAAATGGATAAGGTTTTAGAGTAGTACAGGGACGTCTTCACCTCAACCATAGGGGTACCTAAACACTATTAGGTCAAGAACTCCATCAATCTGATCCCAAGCATGCCACTACCCAATGGGGCAACCTATCGACACTCTATTCTGCAGAAAAATGAAATCAAGAGGTAGATTCAGGAGTTGTTGTAGAAAGGGCACATCAGGCCAAGTTCATGACCCTATGGGAGCCCTCTCTTGCAAGCATATATAACTACAAACTCCTTGTCCGGATCCGCAACCTTTAGCATTGGTGCATGTGTCAACAACTGCTTAAACTACTCAAAACCAGCCTCACATTCTTCTGTCCATTCGAACTTCTTACCTTTCTGTTGTAATAATGTGATAGGATATGCAATGCATGAGAAGTTCTTGATGAACCTCCTGTAGTAACCTTCCAATCCCACAAATGATCTCACCTTATCCACATTCTTAGGAGTTTCCCACTCCATGATGGCCCTTATCTTTTCTAGATCCACAGTTATGCCATCCTTGGAGACAACATGCCCCAAATAATATACCTTAGTCTGAAAGAAGCTACAGTTGCTAAGTTTGGCATACAACTGATGCTCTCCTAGCAATCTCAACATTGTGACTAAATGTTTGGCATGTTCTTCCTCATTCTTAGTTATACCAGTGTGTCATCAATGAATACAATAAAAAACTTGTCTAGATAAGGACACAACACACTATTCATCAAGCACATAAATGTAGTTGGAGCATTAGTAAAACTGAATAGAACAACAATAAACTCATAATGCTTGTACCTAGTCCTGAATGCAGTATTGAAGATACCCTCTTCCTTGATGCGTACATGATGGTATTTTGATCTCAAGTCAATCTTAGAAAACATTGCTTCTCTCTTCAACTGATCAAGCAAATCATCAGTCCTCAGAAAAGGGTACCTGTTCTTGATCATTACCTTATTCAACTACCTATAGTCAATGCATAATATGGGAGTATCATCTTTCTTCTTCACAAACAACACTGGTGCACTCCAATGCAATACACTTGGCCTAATGTATCCCTTGTCCAATGTTTCCTTCAGCTGCAACTTTAACTCAACCAACTCAAGCGTGCTCATTCTGTAAGGTTCTTTTGATGTTGGAGCTACCCCTAGCACCAACTCAATAGAGAATTCTACCTCCCTGTGAGGTGGAAAATCTGTAATGTCCTTAGGAAATACAATCGAAACTAATGCAAAACTGGGTACCTTCTCAACACATCGACATCTTCAACCTCCTTAACCTTTTCACTAGAAATGTGTACTACAAACATCACACAACCTTTTTTATAAGTGCACGTAGCCTGCATAGTGGTAACCATCCTCACTGATGTAGGATTCTTCTTCCCCTGCAAAGTCCTCTTTTTCCCCACTATCGTCCACACACTCAATGGCCTTGCCTAAGCAATCCACTTTGGTCCTGTGAAGGTACAACCAATCCATACCCAAAAGCATACTATACGAACCCAATGGAAGTACATTCAAATGTGTTGTTGTAGGCATTCCATTTAACTCAAATTCACAAGCTCTTACCCAATAGTGAACTCTCTTCTTCATACTTGTAGCCAACTGTAACAACCAAGATTTTGCATGCACTTCTTTTCTCAAACCACATATATCCACGAGGTTGGGATTAATATAACTATAGTTAGATCCGGGATCAATCAAAATAGAAAAAACTTGATCACAAAGCTTACCGTCCATCTCAATGATCGATGCCTAATGATTCACCTTCTTGTTGTCCACAACTGCATAGATTCTAGGAATGCTATGACCAACATCACCAATTGTATGCGCCTCCTGAGCACTATATATCTATGGTCTACCACCACTCTGATATTGTAGACAATCCCTCTTAAGATGATCCCTACCACATATCCAACAGTGCAATGGTTCCCTACCACCACCTCTAGTCTGCTACTCTCCATGTCCCTCCTCGGTGGTATTGAATCTCTTGTAAGGAACTATATTTCCTTTCTCACTCGCATCTTGAGTTCTTCCTCTCTTTGGTGCCCATTTTCCTTTAGCTTTCTCATTCTTTTCAACTCATGCTTATGCTCAACTTTGAAGTTTGACTGCTCATAGAAATTCTTCAACTTTCAGATGGTCTCCTCCAATGATCTAGGCTCATCGAACTCAATCTGGTCTCTGTATGCAACTAGTAATCCAATGATGAATTTCTAAACATTAGCCTTCTCCTCCCTGAGGTAAGGCACATATCTCAACAGCTCCAAAAACTTGCTAGTATACTCATCATCTGTCATAGAACCCATCCGCAACTCATAAAACTCCTTAGCTCTATCATCATAATACCTCTCAGACAAGTACTTCTTCTTGAAGAAACTTTTAAATGCATGCCAAGTCAAATATTCCTCATGTATACCTTTGACATTATTCACATCTTCCCACCAAATATCCGCTTTACCCTTGATATTGAACATGGCTACCTTTGCTTCCATGTTTTCTAAATAATCATGCAATCGAAAGAATTTCTTCATACCAAGCAACCATGCCTCTTCATCCTGTGATTTCTTCATCTCTCCATCAAAGGTAGTTTTATGAAACCAGTTCACAAAAAGATAGAAAAGATAGATCAATTCCTTAGAAATAATCCTCTTCGAGGGGGCAACCTCCTTTAAATTACACAAATGAACAATTCTTGGATTATACAAATGACAAGACCTCCTTTATATATATAGGAGTCTATGGGGTCATAATATAATCAGAGTCGACATAACAATAATAATGTAAAGGCACAACAATAACAATAGTGGGCTTCTATGGGGAACAATAATAACAATATTGGGACTACATGGGTACAACAATATAATAAGGGGGTTGCACTAATAACAATAAGGGGTTACACTAGTAGTATAGGGACCTAACATGCCCCTCTCCTTCAAAAAGTGTTGTCCTCAACACTTGGGTAGTTCTAGATGCTTCTGTATAAAATTATGATCCTTCCATGTGGAATCTTCAGCAAGTTCTTCCACTTGATGAGATACTCTGAAATTGGTTGATTTTGTAGCTGTCGATTTCTTGGTTCTGTGATTGCTTCAGGTTCCAATATTGTTTTTCCTTCCTTGTCAAGTTCTGGCAGTATTGTTTGAATTAGGGTCTTATCCAACTTTTGAATGAGTTCACACCCTGCTTCATCATTCTTCCATTCATCCCTTGCTTCGTTTATCAAATTTGGTTGGATAGTTATACCAACCTCTAGCATTTCTACAACCATACATTCAATTTCACTCCTTTGGACATATGGATATTTGTAAGGCCTGATGTTTGGAGGAACACTTTCTAGAATCAAATGAATAGCATGATCATGATTAGGAATAGGTGGGAGGCCTTTGGGAGTCTCAAATACCTTGGAATGATTGTCCAAGACTTTTTGGAGATATGGAGAAATATATGATTTCAATGTGGGAAACTCTAGCGAACATAATTGCGCAATTACACCTCTTTGTTCATTCTTTAGAAGCTTCGTCATTTTGTTAGAGCTGACTATGTTTCTTGTTTTCCCTTTGATACCCCTTAATTCAACTTCCTTTCCTTCCGAAGAAAATTTCATGAAAAGTTCTTGAAAATTAAAAGCTATTGTACCCAAGGCTTGTAGCCATTGGACTCCTAGTAAAACATCAATACCACCCATTGGAAAGGAAAAAATTGGGCTATTCAATACATATTCTCCCATGGATAGCTTGATATTAAGGCACTTTCCAGAGAAATTTATGTTTCCTCCATTTGCAACCATCACTTGAAACTTTGGTGATGGATATAGGAAGCAATTTAATTCCATATATATCTTACAATCAATAAAATTATGGGTACTACTCGAATCAATCAAAACTATTACCTTTTTCTTCTTGATATGCCCTTCTATCTTGAGAGTTTGAGGAGTGGTAATTCAGGCCAATGCATTACAATATATGGTCATATTCATTTATTCTTTCTCTGGGGTTGGTTCCTGGTGAGTATCATTTTCTTTTGACGTTTCTTGATCCTTTTCTTCTTGATATTTCACTGCTTCAACCTTCTTCTTCTTGATATGTCCTTTTATCTTGACAGTTTGAGGAGTAGTAATTCCTGCCAATGCAGTGCAAGATATGATCGGATTAATTTGTTCTTTCTCTAGGGGTGGCTCCCTTTTTATATCTTCTTCTTTTGAATTTCCCTGATCTTTTTCTTCCTCCTCCACACAACCTATGTAAAATAATTTCTTCTCAGCACACTTATGACGTTTAATGTATTTTCTATCACAATTGTAACAAAGCCCTTTTGCTCTTTTTTCTTCCAATTGTTGTGGTGTCAACCTTGTAGGTTGTTGAAGGCTAGGAGAAACAAAAATTCCATCTTTATAGTTGTGAGGAGTAGACTTCCTTGTTGCCATAAATTGTTTTTCCACTTTTCTTGCCAACCTGTATGCCTTCTCCAATGAATCAGGTTCCCAAAGACAAACCTTATGTTGAATGTTATCCTTTAAAGTCCCTATGAAGACATCAATCCTCTGCTTCTCTGGAATATCATTTTCCCTTATATTCAATTTTTGAAAGTCCTCAATGTGCTCTGCCATCGAACACTTCTGTTTGAGATTTATCAATTTGCTAAAGAAGGTGTTGCTCTTTGTACCCTCATAATGTGATATCATTTCCTCCATGAAAATTGACCATGTGTCAAGTGGTTTACGAGAACAAAGCCCTTCATACCATAAAAATTGATTCGGTTCTAAATAATTAGATGCAATATGTACCTTTTGTAATAGTGGTACACCATGTAGATCAAAATATTTCTCCATCTGTAGTATCCAATTTACCGGATCCTTGCCATCAAACTTCTTCATCTCGCTTGTTCTTGATTTTAGGAGCTCAATCTTGAAACGACTATAACTCCATATTCGGATCTTTAAGTTCTAAAATCTAGGCTTGTAATAGCCCTCTGGGTCCTCTTTTTGTAACTTCTTACAAAATTTCAATCGGATGCTCAGAGATAAAGTTATGACAATTTTCCTAAGGTCACTTGTTTAGGATTTAATTCGGGAGTCTGTAAAAACCCTAACTTCCTAAGATCATATGTCCAAAAATATAGCAAGACAAGATCTGAAATTTGGACCTGAGGTTCAGATCGATTTCTTCTCAAATGGTTTTTTTTTTAGTTTATGAAATATCGTAGTGAAAACTCTATAGCGAAAATTCCACGATGGTTTGTTTTAGATGAAATTCTGGGGCTTTCAAAAACCTAACGTCCTCAGATCATATATCCAAAAATATAGTGACACAAGATCTGAAATTCAGACCCGAGGTTCAGACCGATCTCTTATCAAATGGACTTTTATTTTATCTTCTGAAACTTCATAGCGAAAATTTATAGTGAAAATTCCACGATGGCCTATTTGGAGCAGCGAAACCCTAGAATCCAAAGCTCTGATACCAAATGTTATGAAACTAGCTCACAAAAATATAGAAAAGATAGATCGATACCTTAGAAATAAGCCTCTTTGAGGGGGAAACCTCCATTAAATTGCACAAATGAACAATTCTTGGATGATACAAACGACAAGACCTCCTTTCTATATATAGGAGTCTATGGGGTCATAATATAATTAGAGCCGACATAACAATGATAATGTAAAGGAACAACAATAACAATAGTGGGCTTCTATGGGGCACAATAATAACAATATGGGGACTACATGGGCAAAAAAATATAATAAGGGGGTTGCACTAATAACAATAAGGGGTTTTACTAGTAGTATAGGTACTTCACAGGTAGGTGGCTTTGCCTTCTTAAATTGATTCGAAAAGTATCCACTATCACTCCTCCTGTAAGGATGATGACGATGATGATCATGATGCATGTCAAAACCAGAACTAGAATAGTACCTATGTCTATCACCTCTCCTATCCATAGTGTCTAGAAACTTGCCATCTCTGATCGTGTCAAATCTATCCGACCTATGTCTACTAGGAGACCTACCTCCATATGCCCCATTAGTTATGTCCTCATGTCCATGGTTGATTCAAAGTGGTCTATGTCTCTGCAAACCTAACAAACTCTGAAGTAGTATCGCATTCACCTCTGCTTGTTTCTATTTTGTCTACATGATTTTTTCATTGTCTGCTTTGCAACTCCTTATTTCTTCCTTCAAGATTCTCAATGTGTCTGCCAAGTCAAAAGAGTGCCCCACACCACTTTACCCATCTGATGCATAGGGAGATTCTATGTAGTCTTCCACCATTTCTAGCCATCTGATCTCTTTCCTACAAGGCATACTATGTTAGTGTTAACTGTGTTGGACCCGCCAACATGTTAGGGGATCCCCCCGATAAGTCCCAACTAGACCTCAGACCGTTTGGTGGAGGAGTCCCAGCAGTGGGGTAGTACGGTATCGCCTTGACCATAGTTGCGTGAAGAGGTGAGTAAGATGTACATGTTGGTAGCAAGGGTGTGACATGTACAGGAAGTCAAGGAAGGTGCATGAAAGTCTCTAACACACGGAACGGGGGGGTGAGTTCACCCCTTAGAAACCTGTGATAGAACACAGCTTGAAACGGAACACACGAGAAGAAATACATCACAAGCTGGAAAGCAGGTTAGCCGACGATCCAAAGTGATGGTTATACCAGCAACACATTTCGATAAGATTCATACAAACATATACAAAATTCCATACATACACGCATAAATAATAACTACATATATCATTAGAGTAACCAAGGTAGTTGAACTACAATAACAACATATGCATGAAATGTGTTGGCTCTTTTATATTAAGAAAGTGAAAGATCCAATCATACATACAACCATGACCAACCACTAGTCCCAACAGCAGAACGTTACAGTCATTTTCGCCTACTCCTCCAAAGAGATATACTAGCTTTGCACTGTGGACAAGCCAAGGCTCTTTACAATACACTCCAAGCTTTCTCTAAGTTACACCTATAGGAATCTTAGCTCCCAAAAGCCTGTACAATGAGTTATGAGGTTCTATAAATAACAAAGGGTGGGGTGACCCTTGACATTCCCCTTTGTGACTCTTCACCTACCCTCATGACTCTTCAACTACTACATGTTACATTCTACTATTGATACTTGGTCTTTCACTATTACAACATGTTCCATTACAATCTACACATGTACCCATGTGAGACAAAATAGGCTTGATCAAGCCATGCAATATGTTAGTGTCAGTCTTTACAGCCTTCCTCCAGTGATCAAATGTTCTCTTACAAAGTGATTTTGAAGTGTCAAGGTCAAATTTTGTCATTTCAGTGAGTCTTCAAGCAAAATTTGGTCACTAGGCATTAGGTCTAGGGTTTGCTTTAACTCCTTCTAAAGTTGCCCAAATGTCAGTCTATGTCATCATTTAGCTG
>APFE031206753.1:0-15573 GCA_000404065.3 Pinus taeda
ATGATGTGTATCTAGAGAAGGATAGCTCTTGTTTGGTTTGTTTGTCATTAGAGAGTCTTAGACTCCTAGGAAGGTTGGATTTGTCCGCAAATATAACTCATTCCGTGTGACACTAATCCCTAATCCAACCACCCCAAACCCTAAACATCATTCCCCAAACCCTGTAAGTTCCAATATCCCTACAACAGCATCCCAAACCCCTTATTCACAGTCCATATCATCAATCCTTGTAATTTGGTAGCAAATACCTATTGACACTATAAAATCTCTTCATACTTATCTAAGAAAAATCAAACATTGGTAAACATGGAGTCAAATTCTTCTTATGACAGAAATGAAGAAACAGTAAGTGACTCCTCCAAAGAAATTCATGCACCAAGGAGACCTCATAAAGGTGGAAAACATATCCGAGAGGAGCCCACTACACTTACTGAGTTGTTGGCCTGCCCAATGGCCATAGCATGCTTCAAACATCAGTCTTGCTATCAATTTTGTGAGATGGTGGAAAGAGTCAAATACCATCATGAGCTAGCTAGATTGTTTGCCCTTTATCTTCACAACATTCAGGTCAATTTGGCAGGTGTGACATTCACTTTGACACCGGAATCTATAGCTGAAGCAACAGGTATTCTGAATGTGGGTGAGCAATGGAACAAGAGACAACTGGTAGACAGGGAACATTATGAGCCTTATATCAAGGCTAGTTTTCAGAGGTAGACTAGTATAGTTTTCCCTTTCAGGTATCTTCAGGACACATATGCTCCATTGATAAAGCTCATAATTAAATATTTCAGCTGTGAAGGTAGATTTTCTCGTCTGTCTGCCTACCACATCAGACTATTAATGCATTTTACTAGGGTAAGGATGATGAACCTCCCCTATTTCATATACCAGAATATCGAGAAAATGACCACATTAGTGTAAAGGAAACCTCCTCAATAGTAGTATAACAACATCTATCACTTTGCATTAATCAAAATTGTGGTTTTGCATCAGCTTAGTTTACTGAATGTTTCATGGGAGGATTTCATTTCACATGAGGTATTCACAAGTTCTCAAGTATCCCCACCAGTTTTTCATGAGGTAGGAGAGCCTTCACATCAGCAAGAAGTGCATGAGCCTCCAACCACCAGTGTGCCAGTGTTTGTCACTTACCAAAAGGGCACAAAGAGATTGTTTGCAGCAACAAAACAAGTACTATCTCCACTCGGGGTGGAAGGGGTCTCGTTTCCTTCAACAGAAAATTAGGTACAAGACAAAGGTAAGTAGCCATTGCATGATGAGGGACCTTCAAAAGGTCAAGAGAGAGATTTCATTCTCATTCGGGATGATGACACCGATTTGGGCTCCCAAAGCTCAAAGCTCAAGGAGATCATTCAGGAACAACAAGCTGACATTCATGACTTGTCTCTCAACCTGGAAAGAGCCAAGCGGATAATCAACTAACTAGATCAGAGGAATAAATAGCTAGAGGATCAGCAAACCATCATGGAGCTCCAAAACATAAGAGAAAACCGGCAAGCTGCTAAGAGGAGGAAAGTCAAGTTGACACCACTTGAACAAGAAATTGATGCTAATCGTGAATCTTGGCTTGAGAGAGTAATCATTAACTTGGAAAAGGTACTGGAGAAGGCCAACAAAGAGAAAAACATGTTGAGGAGCATGGCCTACCACTATTTGTCAGGAAACAAAGTTTGCAACGCAAGAATTAGGATTTTGAAGACCAAGTTGAGGAAAGCTTTGAGGAAGAGGAAAGAGCAAGACAAGATTAAGATTTTGGTTGAGTCTTCCTTAGCCCAACATAGCACTTGATGCAGGACACTTAGTCCAAATTTCTAGAAATTTGGGATGCTTTTTGCCAATTTTGAATTTTTGGAGCAAAACAAAGGTTTTTCTACCTAATGCGTCGCGCCTCCTGGCACGCGCTTTTGCTAGGGACCTCCTTTGGAGGAAAACTCAGCATTTTTGGATTCCTCAGGAAAAAATATGAATACCCACAAATGGCCAAGAAATCTTGTCAAGTTTTGAGTTTCCAAAAGGGTCAAAAACACTTCAAAATTTCCCTTTCTGCCTCTTTTTGGCCACACAAGAAGCAGTGTTGGGAGAACTCACTTTTGGAGAGGCAAATGGACTCCCAATTCAGAAATTCAACCTGTTCTGCAAACTGGACTGATAAACCTTTCCAATAAGCCCACTTGCAGCAAATTGGGTGCACGGGAAGGCCTCCACAATTAGCTGCAAAAAGACGCTATGCATAGGGATAGAGGCGTGGTGCATGGGATGGAAAATTGACTTTTTTGCCCAAAAAACTCTGTTTTCACCTAGTTTCTTCTCAATTTGATTTTTCTCTCTCTAATAGTCAAACTCATGATTTAATTTGATGTAACGTGATGGAATTTGTTGTAAATATGCTAAAATTTCACTCATGGAGGTAGATACATCATGAAAAGGTAGTTTTGAACTGAATGAATCAGTTTCCTAGATTTTAGAGGCAAGTTGTTCCACTGCCTACTTTTCAGTTCTTAGTTTAAGTCTTGTTGGAACAACTCCTAAACTCATGAATTCAACTCTTAAAGCCTAGCATGAGGTTTTTTTTTTTGTATATCTAGTACTTTTTCAGTCATTTGTTAGGGTTGGACTTTATGAAAGCTTTCAGCAGCATTGTACATTCATCTCTGCAGTTTGGCAAAGGAATAGACCAGCGTTTGTAGCACTTTGTGAGATTCTTTTGGCAACTTGATTTGGTATTGTTTTTCCTTCTGTAATTGCAAGTTTACATGTGTTTATGTATGCCATCATCTCTCATTGTTCATCTTAACTAAATGAAACAAGGATAAAGGTAGAATTCATTGATGTTGTAGTGCTCCACCTACGGTTTTGTTTAGTTATTCATGTTTTCAACTATTTGAAGAGGATCCAGGAGACTTTTATGCCCTCTCCAACTTCTCACCAGTCTTAAGACTCTCCATCTCACTTATTTCAAATTACTAAACCATTTTCCTACCTCGCCCCATAGAGATCTTTGCAAGACTGAGTCCATTCCCCGGACCCAAATCTGCCTTTCACATTTGAGCTAGCAAACCAACATAAAATTCAATCAAACTCTTCTGAACATATACCTAGCCTAAAATTAGTCTTTACATCAGTCATCTCAAGCTTCATTTGCTATATTTTCCTGAGATTGACAAGGAGAGAGCCCTCTCCCGACCTGGTAGGGCTAGCTACTAGGTTAAGCGTGGTTTGATGTTACCCTAGATCCTGCCTTTCTCAGCCTGAGGTAGATTTAGGCACTAACATAGTGGCGAACGTACTAGGGAAAAATATTATTTGTTTGCTAGTGTTCATTGTTCTATAAACTACAGACGGAGCCTAAAGTTATGCTAGGTAGCCTTCAAACTGCACATTGCTTTGCGAGTGCATAGGTAGATAAAACCTGCTTCAGTCAATCTTCAGTCTAGTCTTATAACCTGAACATCTGACTTGCAAATTGCCCCGGTACATCAAATAATTCTAGACTTTTGGATGATGGGTTTAGAATTTTACAGGCTAAACAAGTTGATAATGTCCATTTGATTTTTGGGAATAATTCAACACACTGGTTTCCAGAAGATACACCAAAGCAAATCTTGATCCAGATCCTCCTCCTGTGTATGAAAATCTAAATCTTATTCCAAGAATTCTCCATCAAGAAAGTTTTGTGATTCCTGTGTTTAGATCTCGCTCATACCCGGTTGTTTTTTAATATATTGAAGATCTTGAGTTTAATGAGCATTTTGATCTGTTGTTGTTTGAAACTAAGTCTAAAAGTGTTGTTGGTTCTACTGTCCTAAATCCGTAGTTTGTCAAAGATCTTGAAACTGAAAAGGCCAATAGATCAATTTACGATTATATTTTGAATCTTCAAACTTCCATTGTGGCTACAAATATTCCCGAATTCTTAGAATCTGCATCTGCAAATCTTGGTTCATCTGCTATTGCATCTACTTCAGAAATTCCTACTGAAACTCCTTTTATTCCCACCATTCCCATGCAGCCCTCCATCTCTAATCAGAAATATATAGTGTTTTCACCTCCATCCACTCCTTCTACACCTAAAACATCAAAAATTTCTTCACCCCCTTCAACACCTCAAACACCGGTCACATCAGCAGCTCCAACTCCTCCTACATCCCCAAGGCCAGTCGTAAATCCACCTCGAGCAATGGCTACTAGATATGCACCCCTTATTTTTCCTCAAAACATGGATGACATGCCCACTGATTATCAGAGAAAAATTCCATTGTTTGATGGCACCCCCCAAAGTATCATAGCTCAGCAACATGTTGATCGAATGAGTGATTTCTTTGATCTCCAGGAGATAGATGCAGAGAATGTAACAATGAGATTGTTTGTGCAAACTCTTGGAGGTGAGATCAGAAAGTGGTTTAGAGCATTTCCAACTAGAACAATCAATTCATTGGAAGCACTTCAAAGACAATTTTTGGATCGCTGGGAGGTTAAGAAAAAACCACTTCAAATTCTTTCTAAATATGAAAACATTAAGAGGAATGTTGGTGAGAGTGTCCAAGATTATTGTGTTAGATTCAATTCTGTTTACAATGTAATTCTTGTTGATATAAAGCCACCTATGGGGCTGGCATTGATTAAATTTCCTGATGGCTTCAATCCTGATATGGCCTATCAATTGAGAGAAAGAGATCCGGCCACATTGGAAGACATGCAGAAAATTGCAGTCAGCGTTGAGGCAAATCTGCTTGCCAAGAGAGCTAGAGCAAAGGCTGAAAAGAAGGTAACCATAAAGGAGGAAGCTTCTTCCTCAAATCATTTGCCTCGCAAGATCAAGAAGATGTTTGATAGGTTTACAATTGCTGATAAGCTTGAAACACAAGTAAAAAATCCAAACTTTCATGGTCAGCAGCAACTATAATTCAGAAACAAGCAACGAGAACAAAGAGCAGAAGACCAAGCAACACAGAAGCAAGTTAAGACACCCTTACAGTAGAATTTTGTACATGGTCCAGAATCAAATGATGATGAGAACATAATTGGAGAAGAGAATCATTTCTTTACACCTGATGAACTACCCATTTATATAATAGAAGATGAAGAGTATTCAGAAAGCCCAGCTGTACAAAGGGATAAAGATTTCATCTTGGCAAATGAAACAATTCTTGAAGAAGAATCTAATGAATATCAGAGAGGATACATGAATGCTTTGACAGCCCAGTAGTGACAATATTCACTCAGGAGTAGAGAGGTACCCATCAATCCAATTCAGAAAAGGAAGGAAGTGGCACCGCCAAAGAACGATTCTCCAACTGTGCAGAAAAAGGGAAAAGAGGCAGTTGATCCTACCACTAGCAAAATACAATCAGCAAATGAAAGATCAAATCAGCCAATGGTATCAAAGGAAAATACTGAAAAGAAGGATGCCCCAGTCAAAAAGATAGAGAAAACTTCAGCTTTTAGCCTAAAAAATGAAATTACTAAGTTAAAAGTGTCAATACCTTTGACTGAATTAATGAAGAATAGAAACTATAAAGGTCATGTGTCAAAGACTTTGAATTTAGATCCTTTATCTGATATAGTAAACGTGGAGGATGACCAACCAAAACTTATCTTTGGTCTGGCATTAGAGGGTCAGTCTAAGGATAGTGATGTAGCTCCTTTTTACATCAGCCTTCGATTGCATGATTATGTATTGCACAACGCCATGTTTCATTCAGGAGCCTCTCATAACCTCATGCCTAAGGCAATCATGGAGAAATTGGGTTTGGACATCACTAGAAAGTATCATGACATTTATTCTTTTGATTCTGTTAGGGTCAGATGCATTGGTCTTATTAAAGATTTGGTTTTCAGTTTGGATCAGATTCCAGTGAAAAATGTTTTGATGGATGTGATTGTGGCTGATATTCCTCCTAGATTTGGCATGCTTCTTTCCAGATCTTAGGGAGCAAAACTCAAAGGGAAATTGCAACTTGACTTCTCCTATGCTAATATTCCCATGTTTGGTCAATTGAGGAAATTACACCGGGAGAAAAAGATGAGGTACATGATCACTAGCAAGGAGAAACCTCTAAATCATCCAATCAACTATGTACATACTGATTTAGAATCATTTGTTCTATATTCAGATAGTTTTAATGATGTAAATAGTAAATTAGTTGAAGTTGAAGATATTCCAGAGATCACTGAAAATTTCAGAGCTGTACTAAAGCAAGAAATACAAAGGCTTGATAGTATTGCCGAGCAATCAGCCTTCCGACAACAACAAAAAATTGATGTACAACAAGAAAAAGTAGAAGAGCAAATAGAATTTCAGTATTTGGAGGATGAAGCTGGTTTGTGGAGCATGGATTTTGATGGCACAGTAAGTAGGGAAGGTGCCAGAATTGGTATTTGGATACGCAGCCCTGTTTTCTCACCAAATAAAGTGCCAAGTAATGTATGAGTTTGTTCTTATAAATTGGCTTTTGATTGTTCAAATATGAGGCTGAATATGAGGCTTTAATTGTTGGTTTGAAAATCCTTAAAAAGCTAAATGCTAAAATAATTTCAGTAAATGGTGACTTTGAGTTAGTTATCAAGCAAGTGAAAGGAGAATACCAAGCTAAGCATCCTCGAATGCGGGCCTACCGTAATACAGTATTATATATTTTGAGAATGTTTCCAGATTACACTTTGACATGTGTCCCTTGTGTACAAAATTTTATTGCAAATTCACTTGCAACAGATGCAAGTAATTTGAAAATTCCGATGAATTCAAACAATAAGTTTGAAATTCATGTGAAACATTGCTCGACTGTCCTTGATAATCAAAGGTATTGGCAGGTGTTTCAAGATGATAAAGAGATTGAAGAATTTCTGCAAAATGAGGGCAAGTACAAAGATACTTCCATAGATGGGGAGCATGATAATGGTGAAGAGGATATGGAAGTAAATCAGATGGAAGTTTGTAGCTGAAGGACAATGTCATTCCTAAAGGTCTAATACCTTTAGAGGAGTTGTTTGATCAAGATGATGTAGCCCGAAAATCAAGCTTGCTGCCAACCGAGAAAGGAGTTGAGGATGTGAACCTTGGATCAGTAGAAAATCCTAAAATGGTGAAGTTATCAAAGGCGTTACCTCCAGAGGTAAAGGCAAAGTACATTAGTTTATTATCTTCATTTACTGATGTATTTGCATGGGACTATTCAGATTTGAAGACATATGATAAGAGCATAATTCATCACATAATACCGATCATGCCAAACCAAAAGCCATTTCGACAGAAGCTAAGAAGGATAAATCCAAAGCTTCTACCCTCAATAGAGAAGGAAGTCAATCAATTGTACAAAGCTGGTATAATCATTCCCATAATATTTTCAGATTGGATTTCTAATTTGGTGCCCATGCGCAAGAAAACAGGTGAGATTCGATTATGTATTGATTTCAGAAATATGAATAAAGTGTCTTTGAAAGACAACTATCCATTGCCCAAGATGGATCACATACTTCAAAGAGTAGTTGGAGCATCCTGCACGTCACTACTTGATGGGTATTCCGGTTATAACCAAGTTCTAGTCCATGAGGATGACAGGGAAAAACAGTGTTCACTACTCCGTGGGGAACTTTCCATTATGCCAAGATGCCATTCGGATTAAAGAATGCTGGTGTGACCTTTCAGTAGGCTATGGATATCACATTTGCTAATGAAAAAGATGTATTTTTAGTTGTTTATCTTGATGATTTGATAGTTTTTTCTAATTCAAATGAAGAGCACCTTTATCATTTGAAGATTGTATTTCAGCGGTGTAGAAAGTATGGCATATCTCTCAATCAAAAGAAAAGCTTGCTTGCCATGGATGAAGGCAAGCTTCTCGGTCATATCATATCTAAGGAGGTCATCCGCATCAATCCAGATCAA
Organism: Pinus taeda; assembly: GCA_000404065.3. Classification (NCBI taxonomy): domain Eukaryota; kingdom Viridiplantae; phylum Streptophyta; class Pinopsida; order Pinales; family Pinaceae; genus Pinus; species Pinus taeda. The sequence continues at coordinate 7,910 of APFE031206753.1, forward strand.
ATGGAAGCCATTCAGAATATTGATTTTCCATGAAGCAAAAAGGAGATTCAAGCATTCAATGGTAAGATGAATTCCTTACGTCGTTTTGTGCCAAATCTTGCAGAACATTTGAGGGAAATCACAAACATGTTAAAGAAAGATAGTGTAGTAAAGTGGACTGAGGAAGCCATCAAATATTTCAATTTGGTAAAGTTGGCCCTTTCTTCAGCTCTCATTTTAATCAGCCTGGATTATTCCCACGATTTCATTTTGTTTTCATTTGCTTCGGATCATACTATGGCAACGGTCTTAATGTAGAAAAGAGACCAGCTTGAGAAACCAATTGATTTTTTCAGCAAAACCATATGGGATGCAGCTTTAAAGTACAATATTATTGAAAAGAAAGCTCTTGCTTTGGTTAAGGCATTGAAATATTTTCAATTCTATATTCTGCATTCTCACATCCTTTCTTATGTTCCTAACACTGTCGTTAAAGATGTCCTAATGCAAACAGATCTGGAAGGGAGATGAGGCAAATGGATTGCAGCTTTATTAGAATATGATGTGGAGATCAAACCAACAAAGCTAATGGCAGAGTCTAATTTGCATGCCTTGGACATTAATCTCATTGTTGCTATGTCCGAAGAAGATGAAGAAAGTTCGCTTGTTCAGGTATTAGAAATATTTCTTCTTTCTCCTTGGTATTCGGATATTGTTTATGTGCTCCAACATCTTTCACCGCCACCTGGAATGGCTAAGAACAAAAGTAGGACCCTGAAATTAAAGGTTGGGAAGTTTTGTATAATGAATAATGCACTCTATTGGAAAGATCCCAGTGGTGTCTTGCTCAATTTTTTGGTTGAAGAAGAAGCAAAACAAGTTATGGATGACTTTCACAAGGGAGATTGTGGAGGTCATCTATTTTGGAAGACAACAGCCAATAAAATTTTGAGAGCAGGATATTATTGGCCAACCCTCTTTGCTGTTGTGTACAAAATTGTTACAAGCTACCACGACAGACAAGTTTCAAATTGAAGACATCATGCTGAAATGGGATGGTTGAAATGAAGACAAAGGTAAGCAGGGCAAGTTCAAGAATCTGTGGAAAGGTCCATTCAAAATTGCTGCATATCGGGGCCAAAATACTTTCCTGCTAAAAGAAATGAATGGAGAAGATTGTCCAGGTGGGTCGGTCAATGGTCGGCTGCTCAAACGGTACTATCTCTGAAATGTTTTCTGCTGTCATATGTCTCACTGTACATACCATTTTCTTTTCTTCATTGCAAGTGTGTACTGTCATAATTCAGTCAGTTTGGGGCCTGATGTGAAGGCTATAAAACTAAAGGTCTAATTCCAGTTTGGTGTGAATTATATGCGTCAGTTTTGAGTCGGTTTTCAGTTGCATTTCAGTCTTGAGTCAGATTTCAGTCATGAAATTTAGTCTGTTTTGAGTTAAGATAATAGTTCTGGTCTGTCGAAGTTATTGAATCCATAGCCCAATGCACGAAGGCAATGCTTACTTTCCTAGAGATCTGTATTTCTTGGCACCTCCAAGGAGCTACCATCCCCATTGGAGCCAATGTTAGTGTCGGTATCTTCATCCCTCCATCAGTGATCAAAATTCTCTTATTGCATTGCATTTTAGGTGTCTCATCTAATCGTCTGCATTCCATTAAGATCATGGATTATCTGATGGTGTGGCATTTTATAAATTTTTCCCACATGATTTTTAACTACTGGCCTATTTTCAGGTCATTCACAGTTATTTTTGTCTTTACATCTGCAAAACGTCATCTAGGGTTTTAGGTCTCATTAGGTCTAGGGTTTGTCCACAGGGTCTTGTAAAAGCTCAATAATGGTCAGCAGGCACATCAGGAGGTCAAATAAAGTCTCAGCAACAACAATTTCAATAATCACATGCTTAGTGATTGATTTTTCCTCAAAACCCTATTTTGAGGAAAAATAGAGTTTTTTTATATTTTATGTACAAAATTTTATATAATTTTATTTTTCCTATATGTAATAATTTTGAGATGCAGCCCTGGTAACTTTGCCAAGCTCCTGCATTCCATCCCCTGCAAAAGAGTCAAAATTTCAAAGCATTTAGTCCATCAAAAGCAAAAAGTAAGACAAACTACCCAAAACAGAGTTTTGAAAAACAAGTGAAATACAAACATTAGAAAAGTGGGTTTTCATAAGTGAAAAATAAAAATCATTGGTATATAAAGTGTTTTCATGTCAAAGGAAGCTCATTTGTATGTCAAAGGAGAAGAGAGCAAGTGAAAATCGTGTTTTCAAGCCAAAGGAGCGATTTTGCATCCAAACAGTGAAAACTTGGAGGCGCGGCACACCTAGGTCAAGGCGTCGTGCACTTGGCCTGCACGGTGCACACAGAGGAAAATCTACGCTGGGTTTCTAACTGGCGTGATGCACCAGAGAGGCGAAGCACACCTGTGAGTGTGCGCGATGCATCAATCTTCAAGGCCCGAAATCATCCAAATCTTCCTCTAAAGCTCCCAAATCACAAATTCTTCTTTTCACAAGTTGACACCCCCATATTGCCAATGTATGAGTTTTCATCAATGTTTATAGTGTTTCAATAGTGAAAAAATTAAACCCTAGTCCCTTGCACAGTTGTATTGAGAAAACTGCCTAGGGTTTACAAATTACAGTTTTGTTGTCCTATTCACCCCTGCCATTTCACTTCCCCTCACTACCATTCCATTCACCCCTTTCTTCCTTCCCTTTTTCACTCACACTTACCTCTTCCCCCTATCCCTAAAACTAATAACCCTAATCCCTAATCCAACCACCCCAAACCCTAAACATCATTCCCCAAACCCTGTAAGTTCCAATATCCCTACAAGCAACATCCCAAACCCCCTATTCACAGTCCTTAACATCAATCCCTGTTGTGTGGCAACAAGTACCTATTGACACTATAAAATCTCTTCATACTCATCTAAGAAAAATCAAACATTGGTAAACATGGAGTCAGATTCTTCTTATGACAGAAATGAAGAAATAGTAAGTGACTCCTCCAAAGAAATTCATGCACTAAGGAGACCTCATAAAGGTGGAAAACGTATCCAAGAGGAGTCCACTACACTTACTGAGTTGTTGGCCTGCCCAATGGATATAGCATGCTTCAAACATTAGTCCTGCTATCAATTTTTTGAGATGGTGGAAAGAGTCAAATACCATCATGAGCTGGCTAGATTGTTTGTCCATCATCTTCATAACAATCAGGTCAATTTGGCAAGTGTGACATTCACTTTGACACTGGAATCTATAGCTGAAGCAATAGGTATTCCGAATGTGGGTGAGAAATGGAACAAGAGATAGTTGGTAGACAGGGAACATTATGAGCCTTATATCAAGGCTAGTTTTCAGAGGCAGATTAGTAGAGTTTTCCCTTTCAGGTATCTTCAGGACACATATGCTCCATTGATGAAGATCATAATTAAATATTTCAGCTGTGAAGGTAGATTTTCTCGCCTGTATGCCTACCACATCAGACTATTAATGCATTTTACTAGGGTGAGGATGATGAACCTCCCCTATTTCATATGCTAGAAAATCGAGAAAATGACCACATTAGTGCAAAGGAAACCTCCTCAGCAGCAGTATAACAACATCTATCACTTTGCATTAATCAAAATTGTGGTTTTGCATCATCTTAGTTTACTGAATGTTTCATGGGAGGATTTAATTTCACATGAATTTTTCATAGGCTCTCAAGTATCCCCACTAGTTTTTCATGAGGCAGGAGAGCCTTCACATCAGCAAGAGGTGCATGAGCCTCCAACCACCAGTGTGCCAGTGTTTGTCACTTACCAAAAGGGCACAAGGAGATTGTTTGCAGTATCAAAACAAGTACTATCTCCACCTGGGGTGGAAGGGGTCTCATTTCCTTCAACAGCAAAGCAGGTACAAGACAAGGGTAAGCAACCATTGCATGATGAGGGGCCTTCAGAAGGTCAAGAGAGAGATTTCATTCTCATCTGGCTCCCAAAGCTCAAAGCTCAAGGAGATCATTCAGGAACAGAAAGCTGACACTCATGACTCATCTCTCAACCTGGAAAGAGCCAAGTGGATAATCAACTATCTAGAGTAGAGGAACAAACAGCTAGAGGATCAGAAAACCATCATGGAGCTTCAAAACATAAGGGAAAACCGGCAAGCTGCCAAGAGGAGGAAATTCAAGTTGACACCACTTGAACAAGAAATTTATGTTGATCGTGAATCTTGGCTTGAGAGGGTAAACATGCACTTGGAAAATATGTTGGAGAAGGCCAACAAAGAGAAAAATATGTTGAGGCACATGGCCTACCACTATTTGGCGAGAAACAAAGTTTGCAACGCAAGAATTAGGATTTTGAAGACCAAGTTGAGGAAAGCTTTGAGGAAGAGGAAAGAGCAAGACAAGCTTAAGATTTTGGCTGAGGCTGCCTTAGCCCAACATAGCACTTGATGCAAGACATTCAGCCCAAATTTTAAGAAATTTGGGATACTTTTTGCCAATTTCACTTTTTGGAGCAAAACACAGATGTTTCTCCTTGATGCATCGTGCTTCCTGGCACGCACTTTTTCTAGGGACCTCCTTTGGAGGAAAATGCAAAATTTTTGGATTCCTCAGGAAAAAATATGAATACCCACAAATGTCCAAGAAATTTTTTCAAGTTTTGAGCTTCCAAAAGGGTCAAAAACACCTCAAAATTGCCCTTTCTGCCTCTTTTTGGCCGCACAGGAAGAAGTGTTGGGAGAACTCACGTTTGGATGTGCAAATGGACTCCAAATTCAGAAATTCCACTTGTTCTGGAAAGTAGACAGATAGGCCTTTCCAACAAGCCCAATTGGAGAAAATTTGGTGCACGCGAAGGCCTCAAAAATCAGCTACAAAAAGGCACTATGCATAGGGACAGAGGCGCGACGCACAAGATGGAAAATTGACTTTTTTGCCCAAAAATTATGTTTTTCGCCTAGTTTCTTCTCAGTTTGACTTTTCTCTCTCTCATAGTCAAACTCCTGATCTAATTTGATGTAATTTGATGTAACTTGATGGAATTTGATGTAAATATGCTAAAATTTCACTCATGGAGGTAGATACATCATGAAAAGGTAGTTTTGAGCTGAATGAATCAGTTTCCTAGATTTTAGACGCAAGTTGTTCCATTGCCTACTTTTCAGTTCTTAGTTTAGATCTTGTTGGAACAACTCCTAAACTCATGAATTCGACCCCTAAAGCCTAGCATGAGTTTTTTTTTGTCTATATCTAGTACTTTTTCAGTCATTTGTCAGGGTTGGACTTTGTGAAAGCTTTGAGCAGCATCGTACATTCATCTCTGCAGTTTGGCAAAGGAATAGACCAAGGTTTGCAGCACTTTGTGGGATTCTTGTGGCAACTTGATTTGGTATTTTTTTTCCTTCTATAATTGCAATTTTACATGTGTTTATGTATGCCATGATCTCTCTTTTTTCATCTTAACTAAATGAAACAAGGATAAAGGTAGAATTCATTGATGTTGCAGTGCTCTACCTAGGGTTTTTTTAGTTATTTATGTTTTCAACTATTTGAAGAGGATCCCTGAGACTTTCATGCCGTCTCTAACTTCTCACCAGTCTTAAGACTCTCCATCTCACTTATTTCAAAGTACTAAACCATTTACCTACCTCACCCCATAGAGATCTCTGCAAGATTGAGTCCATTCCCCGGACCCAAATCTGCCTTTCACATTTGAGCCAGCAAACCAACATAAAATTCAATCAAACTCTTCTGAGCATATACCTAGCCTAAAATTAGTCTTTACATTAGTCATCTCAAGCTTCATTTGCTATATTTTCCTGAGATTGACAAGGAGAGAGCCCTCTCCTGACCTGGTAGGGCTAGCTACCAGGTTAAGCATGGTTTGATGTTACCCTGGATTCTGCCTTTCTCAGCTTGAGGTAGATTTAGGCACTAACACAACCATGAACCTATGTCTATTTAGGAAACCTTATGCCTACAATCGGTTTTTTGTTTTAGTGTTTTCATGCTTATCCAATGAATATAAGAGGAGAAGGGGAAAATCTAAATGTGTAAATCTAAATCAGAGGTCTCTATATGCTTCCTAGAAGGAACAAATTATTTTTCTCTCAATAAGTTGGTATCCCTCTTCCGCCCTGTTAGAGTAGGTTAATTTATTAGTCGAAGGTCTTCGAAATATTAGTTTGCTCTCTTGGAGGGGGTCAAATTCATAAGCATTATCATCGTTATAAGTTTGACCTTGTATTGTCTAGAAAGTCATTTTGAGCCTAGTCATTACCTTGATTATTAAAATCTTACCATGGGAAGGGGTGTCTAAGTATTGAGAGCTATTATGACGATTGTTGAGTTAGGGTACTAAGATTTGGTTATGATGTATACTTGGGCATGTGTCTACAGTCAAAGGAATGATTTTAAATCTATAATCATCAATATCCTAATCTTTTCCCTCTATTATCATCCCCTTATTCCATCCTTCTCATCCCCTTATTCCCTTGTTATCTTAAATTCCCCTATTCCTAAACATTCATATCATCCCTATTTTCCGATTTAGGCTTAAACCCCCATTGTATCCCAAGTATAAGTTCCTAGGCCTAAATTTTTCTTGCCTAAATATCATTCTGAATGATGATTAATCCTTGCCCATATCCATTATATATCAATCATTCATCATACCACATCATTTCCCTAGATTCCGCTATGCCCCCAAACTCCAAATGATTGTTTTTCAAGTGTTTTCATATGGAGCGTTGATCAAACATCAAGTCAAATTATGTCAGCAAAATTTTGAATTTCTTTCAAAATCATTACTGAAGGCCACCATTTTCATTATCTCTAATCGTAGGCAGATGAACTGGTTCTTCATGCAGGAAATTTGAGGATCAGTCGAGTATTGAATTAGATTTCATAGAAATTCAAACATTGTATTGCGCTCTTGTTGCGTTGAGGATACTTGTGTTGTGCTCTTGCTGTGTAGAGGTTCCTGAGGTTGTGCAGTGTTGCACAGGGTATTCAAGCTATGCATGGTTCATTCTCACAGATGTCAAAGGTAGGAATTAGTGGTATTGCCTATGTGTTCATTGTGTTTACATTCTGATCAATTACTATCGAAATTTGTCACATTCTCAGTTTAAAAATTATTGCGCACACTTTGTTCATCCACCAAGCTTGTAGACATATTTTCGGGTTTTCAGTCTTATTTCATAAGTGGGAATTTTAGTCATTTGTGATGCTCAAAGGCATAAGTAAGCTATAAAGTGGATTTAATTTTCCCACTCACCTTCAAAATCAAAAAGCCTGCCCTGTCACCATTTCCTTACATTTGTTTAAGTAAAATCATGTTGTCACCGTTGCTCAACCTTGTACCCTTCGACCTATGCATGTAGCCTCTTTCAAGAATCGAGGTTGACCTGCCAGGTATCTGATGAGCCCCAATTTTGGTACAATTCGGGCTCATTTTGGCCTACTTTACTTGCTCAAACCATTCATCTTTATTTGCTTATGCATGCATTTCTTAGTTATTTCATGTTGTTTGTAGGAGGAAGGTTAGACACTTTATCCACGTGACTAATGCATTGTGATTCCAGGTTTTGGCATTAAAAAGGGGAACAAGAGACAACGCAAAAGGGATAAGGAGACAATAAGGTGGCACTGCTGATTT
>APFE031206755.1:0-18051 GCA_000404065.3 Pinus taeda
GGAGAGGACCATTTATCATCCAAGCAGTACAAGGAAACAACACTTACTTTCTTAAGAATCTTGATGAAACTGATTTGGATGAAGGTCCTGTGAATGGCAGGATGTTGAAGCACTATTTTGACTACCTTCCATGAAAGTAGCATGGTTGTCCCTTGTACATAATTTACTGTGTATAGTATTCTCTTTGAGCATGTGAATAACTTAGTTTCAAGGATCTTGCAGAAGCAGGAAAAGGCTATAGTTCAGCAAGTTCTATAAATATGACAGTTTACAATTTTGAGGTTTCAAGGAAGAAAAACTCCAAGTTTTGAAAGAGTAGTCAAAGGGACAAGGCATGCTGACCTGCTGTTCTTGGTCTTTAAAGAAGAAAAACCATCCCCATGTGGAGCCACTGTTGGATACCTATACCAATAGGTTTCATATTTCATGATTGGCAAATTCAAATGCCAAATATGCTCTGCTTTGCTGATACAAAGATCCCATATTTCCAAAAGAAGACAAGGTGTGTACATACTTTCATGTTTACTAAATTTTGATGGATGGTCCAACAGTCTAATCTGGATCATGCCATGTTTCAATTTTCTGTTGTAGAATAGAGAAAGAAGTCTGTCCAAACTGTTTAATCTTCCCAGACCAATAGTTAGGCAGAGAAAACTAAGGTTCCCAACTGCTTAATCTGGGGCCTTGGAAGCAATAAGGGTAGTGTTAGATAGGCAATCAAAAGAAAAAGCCAGTGGAAAAGAAAAGGCACATAAGGGTTTTCAAGTCCAAATGCACCCTCCAAGAAGAAACAAAAAATGCGAGGCAAGTAGATAGGTAGGTAGATGGGGTTGCAGAAGTGGTGTACCTTTCAAACTAAATCTTGCTGGTCAATACAAGGAAAGCAACACAATGGAGCATGTCTAACTTCCCTTTTTCCTTGATTTACACTCATTACTAACATCCCTTCACCAGTTCTGTTTATGAAAGAAATTCAAGGTTTTATGTTGGTTCTTGTATCCTTTGAGAGCCACATTTCTTGTGCAAAATTCTTTTCATTTTGATCTACTCCCTAAGCTAAGTTGTTTTCAAATAAACTCAGTGATTTCACTCCTCATCCACCCTCTCCCTCCATATTAACCCTTAACTTCTATTATCTAATTCCCTATGTCACCCTTTCCCTACCATTATAACACCATGGTGTATAAACCCCAAGAATTCTATAAATATCCCCCCCTTGGCATTATAGCCATATATTCACCACTAGGGAATCAAATTGACATCTGGTCAGTTGGAGAACCCAAGCCTAACCTCTTCTTCTCCTTCAGAACTCATCTACCTTCAACCCTCCATTTGCCTAAGAAACCTTGAAAAAACACATTTGCACCCTTTAACTCGCTCAAAAGGCAAAAATACCTTGAAAACCCACTTTTCTGCCTGATCCTAAGTTTGGGGCCTTTGTGCGCTTTATACAAAATTACATGAAAAAACCCATTTATCCAAAGTTTTGAGCCATACGCGATTTTGCAAGGAAATGTATCGAAAAAACCATGATTTTTGCCTTATCCTAAGTTTTGAACTATGCGTGACTTTATAAAGAAATACAAGGAAAATCATACAAATTAATTAATATTTATAAGGGTCCCGCTGGGCACGAATCCCATGGAAAATACTTTTTTATTGCCCACCCGACGCCGTATCGTCCGCACAGTTCATCAACCCGTCGACCGTCCGATCGGGCACTATTCATCCAACGGTTGACGTGGATATCGGACGAGCCCCAACATCCGAATGATAGCATCCGATATCTGTCAGAAGCCGATGTCAGGCCTCGGCCACGCATCGCCCCAACAGCGTATTGGAGTCCCCTCTGACAGATTCCCTTCCGTATCATAAGCGGTGCGATATGATACCGCTGTGGTTTCCGGTTTTCCGCCAATCCGCCTGCCAGCATCATCGCCATGTCACTGCCTGCATCATCGCTGTGTCCGCGCCACCGTCCACCATTGCTCCACTTGTCCGCCACCTCACCACCCCTGTGGACCACTCATAAGCCGCCACGTCACCTAATGACGTCATGCTGACATCATCCGACCCTGACCCACTCGATGACGTCATGCTCACGTCATCCGAAAAAGGCGCCAATGTTCCAAAAATCCACATTTTGGCCAATTTTTCAAGTTTTTTGCACTTTTTCTGTTGCGCCTCCTGCATGCATTTTACGTCCAAATTTACACCAACCTGCAAAATTTCGACCTGAAGACCTTCGACGCACCTACCCACCTGCACTTGTGACCTAGACTAACAGTACACCAGGTATTTATCGCTGTTAAACTTCTTTGCGCCTGGTTTTATCTGCAATAAGATGAAATTCACTTAAAAACACTGAGAAACACATAATTCACTAGCAAATCCCTTCTGCCCAGTTCCCATTGGAAGTTGAAAGCTCGAAATTCACTAGCTAAGCCTTATTTAAATAAAACTTTCACTAAAACCTGCATTCTGTTCACGCAGTTGTGAATAGGAAACCCAAACTTACACCTAAATACTGTGAAGGAACTCGTTGAAAACAACTATTTACTCTTCCATTCACTACTGTGTGCAGTATTTCATTTGCTGCCATTGACCCTTCTGCCCTCTGTTTCTAAATTCACCGCTTCTTCCAAGAAAAACTCTTTTTCTGTTACTCAGCCTAGTAACATCAATTCACATATCAAACAGAGTTCTTAAGTAACCATGGAGATTCCAGTAGCACCTGTAGCCCTCAATATTGCCCCTTTAAATGCCCCTTAGAGAGAATTGGAGTGGCAAGCTTTAGCAGACCTGGATTACCAAATTGTAGAAGAATTCCTATCACAAAGCAAATTCCACCTCCACCTGCTAAATGAGTTGAAGGCCAAACATGTAGCTGGAACAGACATATTGGGCATTTGGGACTCCTTCCTCCCAATATTCAAGCTTCCTCAGGTCAACCAATTCCCTGACCTAATTCACCTATGTGCTGAATGTTATGATCCCACTCAGAGAGCTATGCTTGACCCTTCAGACTCAGTTGTATTCTACATCACCCCTGAGGCCATCAGAGAGATGCTGCAATTCAAGACTGAGAAGAAATTGGTTCCCCTATCTTTGTTTGATCTGATAAACCAAGGAGCTAAGATGTTGACAGATGCTAAGATCACAAAGCTGAACCAACTGTTTATTAACTTTGATACTGTGCAATACCCTCCTATTTTTCATGGCTACCTCAACCCATTGGGTAGGGACCTTGCAGATATGATCAGTCCCATTCTGGGCTACAACTCAATTGAGTATATTAATGAGACTGTACTGGTAATGATGCTCATGTTTTCCCCTGGTAAAGCTCCAATCTGCTATGACTATGCCACCTACATATCAGACAAAATGCATGAGCAATTTATGAACCTATCAAGGGAAAAGGTGTTCAGATACTCCTCCTAAATCTACCACCTAATATTATACTATCAACATGAGAAATTCCCTTTTGGTGTGAACACGGTGAATGCACAAGGGAATCCAAGGTCAGTAGTGTATTGGGCCTTAGTTTTTCATTGTAGAGCCTATTCTCCATACACTTACTGTGAGTTTATAGACCTTTTCATCCACCCAGCCATGTCTCTGTTCATGAGCTCACCTCCTCCAAGACTGACAGAGGAGATGCAGAGGATCCTTCAATTGTCTAAGGTATACAGCATCGGGGATTGGTAGTTTTACCAAAACTACACCTTTATCAGAATATATGGTTGTGAGTTACCCCCATACAGACTTCCCAAGTATGTTCCCATGAGATTGTTTGCCCTGGAATATTTCAGGCAGTTTGGGAATGCTGATACAAATAACTTTTCAGGAAAAGGCAAGAAGGCACAGTGCAAATTAAAAAACCAATTGGGCCACCTTGTTTTGAACAAAAGGGAGGAAAGCTAGAAAGAGGCTGACAGAATGCTAGAAAGCCTTGGTCTAAAGACCAGTTTCCTCTGGAAACCTTATGACCCAAATCACTTCATATCATTAAGAAGGGTCAAATATAGGCTCTCTAGTTATGACCATGTAAGGTTGCCTCACATAGAAAAATATGCAAATCAATCAAAATGGAAGAGAGGCACACTAGAGGAACCTATTACACAAGAAGAACTAAATGAAAGAGCAAGAAGAAATCTCCTTAAGATGGCTAACTTGGAACTTCCTGCACAGGTATTCTCTCTTCCAAACCCTCAAGTAGAGCAACTGCCTCATCCTCCACAGCACATCAGGAGGCAGTCAAAGCCACAAATCAAGCCTCCAGCACAGCAAGGAAAAAAGAGATGGAGCAAGAATAGGTACAACAAGAACAGGCTCAATGGAGCAGCAGGTACATCAGCCAGAAAAGGAGCAGCCAGGGCAAAACGAACAACAGCAGAGGCCCCAATGGTCACTGAGCAGCAAACCAGCACAAATGGTTCCTCTAGGCAAGAATCAAGAATTGATGCTTCAGTCCTCCAAACCCCACAAAGAGAGGACATAAGTAGGAAAATGGACAGAGAGACTCCCCTCACTACATCAACAACTCAAGGGGAGAAGAGGCAAAGGTTAAATCCATTTTCAGAGGAAGAAATGCCAATAGGGCAATCTTCAGGTATGGGCCTGCCTAGCATGGAGGCCTCAGCAAGTTCCTTCCAACAGGAACAAGAGAGGGCAGCAGGAGGAGAAGTTAGCTCCTCCAGCCAACAAAGAGAAGCTGAAAAGAGCATTAAGCAGCAGTTCAAGGACATCAAGAAGAGGAATGAGCCCATAAAGCTACAATTGTATAATCATTTGCTGAAAATGGCTCCCACCAACCAGCAAAGACTCATGTCTGCTTATGATGTCCAGGAAGGCAAAATGATAATGAACCATTTCATGCCGGCAGTGCTACAACCATAGTCAGCTGCCGATTACATTAGGACCAACCTTGAGGTCCTTGCCAAGGACATCCACCCGATGGATCAAATTGAATTACACAAGCAAATGGGTGAGATGGTGTATGCCTCCTTGGCAGAAAAAACATTAGTAAACTACAGGATAGAAAATATCCTAAATAATACCACTGCACAACTTGAGCTGGAAAGGGCATCCTCTCAAGCAAAGGACAACAGGATCAAAGCTCTGGAGGACATCATAATAGAGCTTGGGCATGATCCTAAAGATGTCAAAGCAATGCCAGAGCTGCTGAAGCTAAGGGATGCTGATATGACAGCATTAAGAAAAATGATCAAAATCCCTGCAACTCTTCATCTCCAAATTGAAGAAGTTGCCCAGCTAAGACAGGACAAGGATGCAGCAGCTATGTTGGTAACACTATACAAGCAGCTCATCCAAACACAGGGAAAATTGGGGGAATCGGAGGCTGCACTTCACGCAGCATTACAGCAAAGAGAGGCAGGACAGACTTCACAGCCTCCTCCAGAAACAATCAATCTAGAGGAAGATCCTCAAACCACCACCCCTCCTAGTCAGTAGACAGAGCAAGCAGCACCCTCCACCTCAGCACCAACAACAGAGCAAGTTGAAAGCCTTAATATGCAGAAGCTGAGAAATGAAATTCAAGTCTTGGAGGCCCAAATGTCAGAGCTGAATCAAGCTAAAGAAACTCTGGCTAAGATCAATGAAAAATATGACAAATCCAAGCAAAATATAGCTGAGAGAGAAAGAGAGGTAAAAACTCTCAAAAGGAGAATAAATGAGCTGGAAAAAGAGCTCACACTGGACAAAGTAACAGTTGAGCTTAAGAGAATCCTATGGGCCAATATTTGCCAATCCATCACAGACCAGTGGGAATACATTGAGGCCATTTATGAGCAGATGGGGCTCATTGGAAAAGCACACAGGGAAATCCAAAGGGCAAGCGCATCTCTTGGCAGTATGCCTGAGGCTGCCAACAGAATGATTAATGTGCTAAATTACAGAACATGTTCTCAACTGATAAAAATGGGAATTGCCAATAGGACTGAGACCATTTCAATGGTCAAAAGGGTCCTGACACTAAGAAACCTGGTACAGACCTTAGAGAGAAGAAGCCAGGATATGCAGGCAGACATTAACAAATTCTAGAACAAGTTCATGGCATTACAGAACAGAGGTCTTCCTAGCTTGATGGACGCCTCAGGAAGGCTACTTTCACATGAAAAATATGCCAAAAGGGTCAACACCTTTGCGGCTAATCAGATTGCAGAAAAGGCCAGCACATCAGCAGAAACAGGGCCAGCATCAGGACAGACCCTGTTCAATAGGGTGGAGAGCTTATTCTTTATTATGAATGAAATTAATCACTTGTTTGATGAGCCTCCCAATTTTTATAAGTATACAGAGGCATATGAGACCATAGAGTCAATTTTGAGGCATCAATTGCCTACACAAGAAGTTTGGAACAGTTTGATACAACTACTGCTAAACCAAAGCCAGTAATTATGTCTTTTCCTTTTGAAATATATAAATGGTCATGCACAGGAAAATTTTGATATGTCAGCACGAATGTAGAGAGAAGTTGAGCCAACTCAGCAAAACCATTCGGCCACCATAGCAGCACTAAAAGTCACAGATGATAGGGCCGAAAAGAAACAGGAGGACAGAGCTGCACAGACACGTCATTCAGCAGTAATAACAAAGCGTCCAACTGAATCAGTGACCTCCAAAGGTTGAAATCTTCTGACAGGAGTAAAGAGCATTTATGTTGTATTAAAGGCTGTAATAACTTCTTATCTACAATTTCTGTACGAGTTAATAAAAATATTTTATTTTCTCAGATGACTCAATGCCTGAGATATTTTGTATGAAACACTCCTATATATTCCCCCTCACATGAGATAGCAGGGGTTGGATGTTGGATGTAATTGATATCTTTGATAGAGTTCTTTGACTGTAAACTCTCAGAGAAGTAATACAAAGGCGGTGGAATTTCTAAAGCTCTGTGTTGTTGATTCATTGTGGTGTTCAACTGAATGTTATAGGATTCCTGCGTATTTCATGACACAATAAGTTTTTCTTTACAACTCTTTGTTATGTATTAAGTTATCATTCATATCTCTTTCATGTTTCTGTGTTTTACAGTTAATGGCAAGGAAAAAGAATAGTCCAGGATTTAATCACAGATTACCCTGAACTCAATCTAAGCTATTATAAGTGTTTTCTTCAGTTATAGTAATAGAGGTGTAATTCTTAATTGCTACCCTTTCATGCTATATCTTTCATAGTGATTATTGTCTCAAGAATTCAAGTTTTGCTCCTGAGCAGCATATCTCTTTCTCACACCCCAGCTTAGTGGAAAATTCTTAACTGGTTTTCACTGGTTGTTTTCAACTCACCATCACAATCTCAAGTTTGTTTTATGAAGTATTTAAATGGCCCTGTAATTCCAGCTGCTCATACTCAAGATTTCAACAACTAGTAGCCACAGAATCCATTGCCCAATGGACTAACCTTATCTGTAGATTTCCACTTTGAGTACAGAAAGACATCCCTCCAACCAAACATAAACCAAAACCCCTACTTCATAACTAGCCTAAAATCTCCACGAAACAGAGACAATCCTTAAAGAGAGAGCCCTCTCTGATTACAGCTGAGCTAGAAGCTGTGATCCAAAGATTGGTTAGTGGTTACCCCAGCCGTATTCCCTTGGGAGTCAAAGGGAACAACCTGGGTGTTAACAGAGGGAATTGCTTGTTTCCTTCATACTTGATTTTGTCGAAATGGTTTTGCATAAATGGTCTTGATATTGTTGGTACTCTTCCTTATTTAACTACTTACAACATCAATTATTTGTGTGATCAGCTAAATTATGTATATATATGCTCAGTTGGTAGATAGTCATACGAGAATCTGGAAAATACAGATTTGTAGGGCCAAGCATATTTCTTCAACATAAAGTTGGCTAAGGATTCTTCCAGTAAGGTAGATATGGAAATAAAAATAGAATTCTTAAAGAAGTCAAGGTAAGCTCTATTAGCCATTTCTGGATTTGATAGTAAAAACGATAAAGTTGGTTTAGAAGATTTGCTTGGAGGTCGGAAAGGGAAGAAAGGAAGACCATGCCCCTTGTGAAAAGAAGAGATAGTTACCGAATGCAAGTGCTTCCTACTACTCAAGGAAAATCAAAAGATTTATCTTCAAGAGAGGTTAAGGGAAATGTTCAATCGGTTTTGTCTTATATGATAACAAATGGCATGGTGACCCCAAACCACAAAGTTCTCTATTGGAATAGAAAACAGAATTGTGTTGTTTGTTGTTGCATGAGGTTTTGAGGTTCTAGGTCTACAAATTTGTTTGTTAGTTTTGGAATGGAATTATTGTTGCCATTTTGTATACTTTGAAAGCGGAAGATACCAGAAGTTAAGTTGGAAGAACAAATTTTTGACAGTTTTGAAGAGAAATTACTTTATTTTAAAATGAGGAAATATTAGTTTTATGTCATGGCTTGTTCTTTTTAAACTTTAATAAGTGTTTTTGCTTTTTGTTATATTTAAATATTTATTTTATAGTGAATGACAAATCCATGAAGGAATTGTTATCCCATCCACACTGCTTTTTTGGCATTATCAGTTCCAAGACAAGATAAGATAATTGTATTATCTTGGGAATTTTCAACTCCAATATTAGATGGTAATTGTACTTCAAATACCATAAAAGTAGGTCCGTGTGACTAAAAAGTATAGTGCTCATCAATGCTACTATAATTATTCCTTTGCAACATGTGGTGCAATTGCTAGTTAAAATAGTTTTGGAAAGTATAAGGTTTAAACTTCTTAGTGACATATTTGTTTTTACTTCTAATTACTTTACATGAAATTATATTAGGTCATATGGACAACTAATTAAATATGCATAGCATATTTTTTTTTCTTTTTTATTATATCCACATTTTATTTTTATTTTAAGAAGGATGGAGATACTTACACATCACCTTAACATTGGGTTGTAGAATGCTCCTCTCAACTCAATTAGATAAAGCACTTAAAAAGAATAAATTCTTATAGTTATAACATTTAAAGTAGTTTTAATATTTTACATTTTGGCCCCTTTTCAGGTATATTTTTAAGTCAATTTTATTTAAAATCTAACAAAGATTGTATGAATTACAAATTTAAGTTGTGTAGTTTCATATATATATATAATATATTATGTCTTAACCACAAACATATTAAAGTTGACGAGAAAAATAAATCTTTTTAGGTGCAAACTTTTTATTTATTTTACACTTTAAAATAAATTTACATAGAAAATTTTAATCTAGATATATTTTAAATTGAGATGAATCTATACTAGCATATATAATTAATAAGTTAATAAATAAAACCATACTATCCTATCATACTATGATAACATATCATTGCCCCATATTTTTATACATAGTAACAACTACTAAAAATAAACCTGATACAAATATAAATGTTGTAAACAATACCATGATATAAATAAAAATTTTATAAATATTGCACCATAGAAAAAAGTGCCAATATGCACCAACAAGTCTAGCATTGTAAAACAAAAATTCCAATAAATAAATAACAATTTGAAACTGTTATGACCCAAAAGAAGACACATATTAGATTAAATATATACAATATGACTCCTTAAAGAACATATATGAGCTTAAATATATACAACTGACCACAAGAATGTAAAACATTGCTCAATATATAAACTTACAATATATGTTGAGATATAAAATAAGTTTTGAGTATTTACTATAGAGGTTTAACTCTCTAGATTTACACAACATCATACAAAACCTTGACAACTTTATTGTCATGCATTGTTGAACCATTCAAATGCATCAAACGCTTTTAAGGGGTTCCTTAGTTTTTTCTGAATGAAATGAAGTCTGCAAGACCCAACAAAGGTGCTCCCTTCACCGGGTTGAAGTAAGATAACTCCCCCTTAGCTCTCTTCAACAATTCAATTGTAAAATATTTTTCTTTCTCTAAACCCATCAGCTTGGGATGAGTGACCTTATCACTCATCAAATCCTTTCCCGCGGTCTTCCCCAATTCTTCTGACGATTTCGTGACATTGAGTATGTTGCCCACAACCTAAAACAAAATCCCCAAGCAACTCGTATACCTTTGAATTCTCTCAATCTCATCCTTCGATGCCCTACCAATGATGGACTTGCACACAACTGAGCACTCCAAAAGAAATTTGGTCTTGTGATTGTGAATCCAATCAAGAGTCTCAAGGTCAACAGGAGCATCCCCTTCACTCGCAATATCAAGAAACTACCCACCCATAACCCCTTGAGAATCAGTTGTTCTACCTTAATCATAAACCATCCTCAAAACCCTATCACTCCCCATATTTTTTCCTGTGGAAATAGAAATGTGTTCAAAGGCAATTGCAAGAACTGCAACTCCTGCAATAAGAGCTGTCCCTTTGCTGAAATATTTATGGTTTGTGGACTTACTGTTGGAGGTACTACACACCTAGGACCTTCATTACTGACACATTCGACTTTTAGAGCATTCACTGACATGAAAGGCTTCAACATTGGAATCTTCACTAGATTGGCACCTTTAGCTAGTGATGCATGCATGGGACTACATGCAAGATCCTTTCTACATGATTTACTCCCTAATTTCATCCTCCTTTCACTCCACAACTCGCCAGTTATGCATGCATGGGACTACATGCAAGATCCTTTTTGCATGATTTACTCCGTGATTTGCTTTTCCTTTCACTCTGCAACTGGCTAGTTCTTGCTGGAACTTGTTGTAGGTGTTGAGTCCTCTCATTGATCACCACTATGGTGCATTACCTTGGGATCTTCACCCAGTGATGCTATATCATGAGCATTGTAACCTGTTTTCTGAATCAATAATTCTTTTTGTTCTTTCGACTTTCTTTTAGTGTTTTTCTCTACAAAGCTATGTGTTCAACCTTTACTAGATAGATTCATCTGTGCAAGTTTTCTAACATATTTACATGGTATCAGAGCCCACAGGTTGTTAGATAGAAGGTGCACTATTACTTTATTTGGCAGGTATTACATCTTGGAGATCGAAGATTGATAGAAAATCGAGTTTCCCAAAGCATCAATCCTAACACCATACAACTATCATGAATGGAAGGATCAAATGGCTTGATTCCTTCGTCAGAAAGGGTTGTACAGGATTACCATGGTTGCAGAAGTGGAACCCACGTCAGCCATATACAAATCCAAGTACCTCAATCGCATGGATGGGGCCCATGGATCCATATGCATGTGCATCTCCCTACAGTTGTCATCTATCGGCCTACAATACTCCCAATGAGATTTGGAAAAAGGTTGAAGAACTCTATGGGAAGCAGCATGAGAGGAAAGGACACCTGCTCCAAGTGGAGTTGCTCTCATTGGATCCACAGAACTTTGACAAAATTCAAGACTTCTTCGCCAAATATAAGGATCTATTGCTGCAACTCAAGAGTTGTGGAATTGACAAATCTAAGGAGGAAAGTCACCAAGTTCTCTCTATTATGTCAAATCTCGGACCAGAATACTCCATCTTTGTGTCTACATTTCATTCAGTAAGGCTTTCAACATGTAAATCCCACACTATGCCTTCTCTCAAAGAGTTCATGGATTCCCTCACTTTTGAGCAAGATAAACTCATTGGCATGGGGAAAGTCAAACCTCCAAAAACGCATGAACTTGTTGTGCATGATGGCAGCCATAATAAAAATCATAGATCTGATTCAAATCAAAAAAATCAGCAGCAAAAAGACAAGGGAAAAGTGCATTCCCATCCAAAGAAGGGAGGGCACACCTAACCCTTCAATGACTCCTCTGGCTCCAGAAAAGAGAAAGGGAAGAAAGGAGACAAGTGCACCTACTATCACCGAAGATTCCATCTAGAATCCTTTTGTATGAAGAAATAAATTGACCAAATGAAATAAATCCTTCATAAGCACAACCTTGGGGACCACATCCCTCAGGGCGCTAAGAAGAAAACTAAGGATCCGCCATATGGGAAAAGTAACAATTTTCATGATTTAGTTGCAATTAACTCTTCCCCTGATGCATGGATTATAGATTCTAGTGCATCACATCATATGGCTGCTGCAAAGGAAGTATATTCCTCTTTGGATGCATGCAAAGGACCTCCCATCCTCATGGGAGATGACACACCTATTGAGGTCACCGGAAAATGTAGAGTTGAACTTTTACACGGAAGCTTTGAAGATGTGCTTCATGTTCCAAAACTTTCAGTAAACCTGCTTTCACTTTATCAGATCACTCATTCCAACACCCAAAAGACAATGAAATTCACTCCAGAGACAGTGAACGTATATGACCTACATAGCAGCTCCAAAATTGCAACCAGTGAGGTAAACAATGGAGCTAGACTATATACATTTTCAAATTTATTGAATCCAAATCCTCCTTATTACATACACATGCTCATGATAGTAGTAGGATTTGGCACGAGAGGTTTGGTCACTTAAATTATAGGTATATGCAGTAGCTAAGCAAGCATGATGGTGGAAGGCTTGCCAAATATCAGTTTCTCCAAAGGAGTTTGTGAAGGGTGTGTCCTTGGCAAACATCCTAGAGAAACGTTTAACACTGGCAAGACTCACAGAGCATCCTCTCCTCTAGATCTAATCCATAGTGATCTCATGGGGTATTTTCCTCATCCTTCCATCAACAAAGCAAGGTATGTGCTTACAGTTATTGATGATTTCTCATGGTATACTTGGGTCTATCTTCTCAGGGCCAAATCTGAAGTTTTTGCGCACTTTGAAGATTTCAAAACAACAGTTGAGACACAGTCAAAGAGTAAGATCGAAGCCCTCCGTACAGAGAATGGGGGGGGGAGGGGGATTTGTTAACACAAAACTTTAGAACCTTTTCCTTGAGTCTGGCATAGAGTTGCAACACACAGTTCCATACACTCCACAGTAGAATGGAGTTGCCGAGAGAAAGAACTGATCTCTCAAAGAGATGGCTTCCAGCATGTTGCATGTTAAGTCACTACCTCATAAGCTATGGGCTGAAGCAATTATTTGTGCTAACTACATCCAGAACAGATCTCCTCATAGATCTGTCAAGGATTAGACCCCCTTTGAGGCTTGGAGCGACACTAAATTGGAGGTCACTAACTTCCGTATTTTCGGCTCCTAAGCATGGGCCAGGATCCCCTCTGAAATGAGGAAAGATCTTGATCCACAGAGCATTGAGTGCATCTTTTTTGGATACCCTAATGGTGTGAAGGGATACCAACTCCTCATTTCCCCTACAGACAAGCTCATCATTGAGCAAAGTGTCCAATTTGAGGAAAGTCTCTCACATGCACCTCAATTGCTGCATGTGGACACGTTTTATCTACCTCATGACCGAGATGATGACTCAGTACACTCAAATGAAGATACAAAGCACACAGATGCCAAGGTGGAGCATATGTAGAGACAGAGTCTTCGGATACAAATCCAAAGAATGCATATGATGATCCACAACCAAGCCTAGAATGGGCTTCCAGTAGTGAATCAACTTCCCCTGTCATAAATTAGAGAACAAGAAGCTTAAGCGAGATATATGCACAAGACCACCCAACTACTAGAAATGTTCTTGTGGGGGATAATTCTGATCTGTGGAGGACTAGCTCAGATTTTATTGAGCCTCCTCTTGCCCTCACTGCCATTGAACCAATGCCATCCCGGCATTGTCATTTCGTTCAGTCTTTTGATCTGCAGTCTTATGCTGAGGCTACTGGGCATCCCTCTTGGGAGTCTGCCATGGAGGAGGAGTACAACTCCCTCCTCAAGAACTAGACCTTGGATCTGGTCCCCCTTCCTTCAGGAAGGAAACTTGTTCGATGCAAATGGATCTACAGGACCAAGAGTGCTACAGATGGGAAAATCACCCAATAGAAAGCCAGGCTAGTAGCCAAAGGCTTCCATCAAGTGCATGGCATTGATTATGATGAGACCTTTGCTCCGGTAGCAAATATGGATTCCATACAATTTGCACTCACCATTGCAACTATCCAGGGGTGGCAAGTACATTAGATGGATGTGAAGAATGACTTTCTTCATGAAGACCTATCTGAGGAGATCTACATGGAGTAGCCACATGGTTTCATTCAGGATTCATCTTTGGTCTGCAGATTGAAGAAGTCTCTGTACAACCTTAAGCAGGCCCCAACAGCTTGGTATTCGAAGATGGATTCTTTTCTCTTATCACAAAACTTTGAAAGATGTAAGTCTGATCCGAATGTTTACAAGCTCAGGAGACATGACTCTCTTCTTATCTAAGTTTTGTGTGTGGATGATCTCCTGATCACCGGCAGCTCAACTTCAGCCATTGCTGCAGTCAAGAGGAGCTTGCATGATAGGTTCTTGATGATGGACATGGGTCCATTACACTTCTTTCTTGGTCTTGAGATCATCCAGGATTCCACAGGCATCAAAATCTCTCAGGCTAAGTATGCACGGGATCTCCTCGAGAGATTTCATGACTAACTGCAAGCCATCACCAACTCCTTTTCTGTCTCAGGTCTGCCTTCAGGATGGAGATGACACTCCATTAGTTGACAATACTCTCTACCAACAACTAGTGGGGAGCTTATTATACCTCACCCACTCTAGACCAGATCTCTCATATGCAGTAGGGGCAGTTTCCAAATACATGTAGGAGCCACATGAGCTACACTGGAAAGCGACCAAGTGCATCCTCCAATATGTGCAAGGCACCATCACCTTGGGGATTCACTATTGAGTAGGCACTACATTCAATCTCCTTGGCTTCACTAATTCTGATTGCACGAGCGACAACATTGATCATAAGTCCACCTCCAGATATTCACTCAGTCTAGGGTATAGCCCTATCTTTTGGTCGAGCAAGAAGTAGGCTGTTATTGGTCTCTTTTTAGCTGAGGCTAAATATAGAGGAGTAGTCAATATCACCATTCAAAATTTGTGGATACAACACTTCCTCACTGAGTTGGGCGTCCAGTCCCTCTAGCCCACTGTCATTTGGTGCGACAACCAGAGCACTCTCAAATTTTGCAAGGATCGAATACAGCAATAGCGAATGAAGCACATAGAGATCCATATGCACTACATCAGAGACTTAGTACATGATTGGGTCATTTATTTGCAGTTCTGTCCTTCAGCAAAACAGACTGCAGACATCTTCACCAAGACATTCACTGAGCAGAAGTTTCACTCTCTATGTGATCGTCTTGGAGTGAAGGACACATTTTCTTAACAATTGTCTTTTCTTCCCCTTCTCTTTTGATTACATTGTATTTTTAGGGAAGGGCGGCGAGGTGGGGGGGGGGGGGGGGGGGTTCCCATAAGCTTTTCCCTCTTTCCTCAATTTGAGTACAAGTTGCACTGTATTTTGGGTGACCTTTGGCCTTAGCTGCCAAGGCCCATTTTCTATTTCTCCCCATATTGGTGTTTAGGGGGGTGTTGGAGGTACTACACACCTAGCACCTTCATTACTGGCACATGCAACACATAGTTAGAGCATTCACTGACATGCAAGGCTTCAACATTGGAATCTTCACCAAATTGGTGCCTTAGGCTAGTCATGCATGCATGGGACTACATGCAAGATCCTTTCCACATAATTTACTCCCCAATTTTCTCCTCCTTTCAGTCTGACTTTGGATAGTTATGCATGCATGGGAGTACATGCAAGATCCTTTCTGCATAATTTACTCCCTGATTTGCTCCTCCTTTCACTCCACAACTAGTTAGTTCTCTCCAGAACTTGTTGTATGTGTTGAGTCCTCTCATTGATCACCACTATGGCACATTGCCTTGGGATCTTCACCCACTGATGCTATATCATGAGCATTGTAACCTGTTTTTTGAATCAATAATTCTTTTTGTTCTTTTGACTTTCTTTTAGTGTTTTTTCTCTGCAAAGTTGTGTGTTCAACCTTTACTAGCTAGATTCATTTCTGCAGGTCTTTTAAGACATTTACACTTACCTCACCATATATCATCGTTGTCCAGGCAACGTAATTCATCATGTAGGGGAGACATTACATGAATCATCTCTACTGCACAGGCAACTGGCATGGCCAACTCCTTGGTTCCTCCCACAAGCTCATAGGCAGCAATACATAGAATAGGGTGAACTCACTTGCCTCTAGATAGAACAGAATAGTGCATGGATTCATGTATTGT
Source organism: Pinus taeda (assembly GCA_000404065.3). Lineage (NCBI taxonomy): Eukaryota > Viridiplantae > Streptophyta > Pinopsida > Pinales > Pinaceae > Pinus > Pinus taeda. The sequence continues at coordinate 16,126 of APFE031206755.1, forward strand.
TTCAGGAAAATGAAGCGAGACAACCTTGTCAAGTGCCTCATTCACTGCAACTGCCTTGGCATGCATGTACTTATTCAAATCAAATTCCATGACCTTCTTCATTTCTTCTAAAAGATCAATTAGCAGAACAATTCTGCTTGAGGTCTACACACTCATACCGCTTCTCAATTTGAAGATAAGTTCCTCTTGGAATGCTCATGACTAGAAACCTTGAGTGAGGTTAAAGCTCCATGAAAATTATTTTGTAGGAATATGGGACCTCTTTCCATAGGATGTAGGGTATGACAAGTACTTGTCATGTCTCTCGAGGAAATGGCTGTGATGCCCCTACAAGCCATGTGGTCGCTCTATTTATTCAATGATTAGTTCATGCTATATTCTCTAACACCAGACATTCAAAGCAGGGAGTGTAGATCTTGGAACAAGATAATGCAACTGAGGAATTGTTCATATGGTTTTATAGAAAATGTTGCTAGGAAAAAACGACTTCAGGGATCAAGCAACAGGTTGTAAGAACATGTAGTTTTCATAACGAAAGATTTAATGGGAGAAGTGTCATCAGCAATCAATCTCCAAGGAATAATTTTACAGTAAGATTGTATTCCGATAGTTGAGTGGGTGGCTATCTGTCTCATCAGTAATTCTTCCTCTTCTATATCATGTGACTAAAATATACGTCCTGTCATCATTTAACTTTATTACTATGTTTAAAAGGAATTACTTCCCGGTTAGGAAGCCATATACATATATCATGATTTGAATGTGTGGGGACTTCTCTCGGCCTAGTCATATAAATAGGATGGCCAATAAAAGGGCATAAGCTATCACTACATAAAAGCATCAAAATATTTATCAGTATTTACTATGTATTATACATTTTAATTTTTTTGGTAAAATTTTAAAAACACTAAATTTTAAAATAACTATCTATATATTAATATAAATACCAACTTATCTAGGTTTAATTTATAAATAAATGGTAACTGTCAAATTTTATTGATGATAAAGATGACATTTCATGAAATTGATGAGATTTAAATATGTACTAGCAATTACACCACATGTTGCAAAAGAAATTCCCTAAGGCATAAATTGGAGAAGGATTGTGAAATACAAAAATGCATTATGCAGGTGCATACTTTGCCATTAATTCGTCCTCTTGGATCTCACGACCTAAATCACTACAGATTTTAGGAGCTCTAGAGGTGATATCAACCTCCTTCCAATTTGCAAACTATTAGACTATTAGACGACTGGATCTTTCTCCCTTCATCGGATGGTTGGCTAATTCATAAGCCATAACACTCAAATGCTGAAGATGAAAACTTGCAAACATAAAATGCATAAGAATATTGATTCCTAAAACATTTCTATCCTATGTTTCTAAGAAAATGCCTTTTATAAAATTTTACTTAAGATCGAATTGATTAGTTTTGACAAAGTAAACTTTAACTAAGAAATAATACAAAGTGAAAATGCATAGTGCTCAAGATAAACCATGCCTTTATTATCCTACAACTAACTATTAATACTAGCTATAAATGACTGCTAGAAGTGACACATCATTTCTTCATTGTTTTAGCCAAAGTGACCCCACTTTCTCAATAAGGGGTGGGAATTTATGTTCAAAAGAAACTCGAGACAACCATTTGTCCTAGGAAGGAAGCTAGATTTGGTGCCCAACAATGTATGTCATAGTCTGATGGTAACAAGTTGCGTAGGTGCATAGGTCTTGTTGTGTGTCTTCCTCCATCAATTGTTGAAAATCTAGAATTTTATTAGTTGGGTAGGAAATGTGAACTTCCTCTTTCAGAATAGGAGATTCATAGGGCTTGAGATGATTAACATTAACCACATTGTGGAGGCAAAGCTGGCAAGGAAAATTTAAATGAAATGCATTCACACCAACCTGCTTTAAAATAGTAG